>PVJS01057968.1:0-11909 GCA_004027185.1 Glis glis
AGAGAGGGAGGGAGGGAGGGAGAGGGAGAGGGAGGGAGAGAGCTGCGGCTGGCCATGAACCCGGATCCTCCGGTCTCCACCTCCCAAAGTACTGGGATTACAAGCGTGCGCTACCACGCCCGGCCTTGCTAGGTTTCTGAGTCTTGCTAAATCGCTGAAGCTGGTCTCGAACCTGTGAGCCTCCTGTCTCAGCCTTCCAAGTACTGGGATTACAGGCGTGCAACACCACGCGTGGCTGCTAAAAACAATATGAATCTTAAGAAGGCTTTATATCTAACTTTCAGTTTACAGGAAATATTTTGAAATACAAAAAAATAACAGGCATCTTCAGAATGCTGTTGACTGTGTATATTTGCTATCCTAGACTAACATGGTCTAAACCCTAGTAAGGAAAGTAAAGCCCAAGGTAAACATGCATGCTGATCAGACGCTGGTCTGAAACCAAGAGAGTCTGGGGATGACTGGGGAAATCTGAATGTAGACAGGACTTAGACAGCCCAATATAAACCAAAGAAGTACTGTCTTAGATGTGAAAAGGGCCACTATGTCCTTTTCTCAGGAGAGGCACACTTAAGTATTTAGGATGTTAAATTATCATGTCTACAACTAGCTTTCAAATAGTTTGGCCTGACACATAGAGAGACAAAGCAAATCTAACAAAATGTTAACTGCTGGATCTAGGTGGTAGATATTGAAATTTGCTTTACTATTTTAAAGTTTTGTTCTCTACGCCTGAAAATTTTAGTAATAAAAGCTGGGTGGATGGCAGGGGGAGCCAGCCCTGGCCTCAGATGGGAGAGCAGGTCACAGCAGGGTGCGACCGCTCAGGGACAGACAGCCACAGCCTGCCTCTGGCCTCTCAGCCCACCTCTCTGAAATGAAGGGCTCACTCACGCCCAGGCTGTGGGTGACACTTCCAAGGCATCTAAACACTGTCCCGACTTAGCTGGGGGCTAGGCGGCAGGAAGCCACTCAACACAACTGACTTCACTTTCAGTCACAGGCCCGTCAATGTCAAAATCTTTGCAAGGAACCAGTCAAAACGGCAGAAAGTGTGACAGTGACACTAACATTAGGGTTACATCCTCAGGCATTAACTTTCACAGCAATCCCCAGGACAGTAGTCACAGCAGCAAAAATCGAGCAAACAGCACTGCTCAAGGTCTAAACACAGGTCTATGGTCCATCACTGCTCCTGCAGACTGCAGCAACAAGCTGCCCCCCAACTAACCCCGGAAATCTGCTACAGGCCCCAAGAGCCCTGACTCCTCTCCAGAAGCTTCCGCGCCACCCGCTAAGCTCAGCCCAGAGCAGTAACAGACGTCCCTGTGTGCACAACATGAAGGAAACTACACTTGCAAGGAAAACTGCTGCAGGCCTACACTGACAGAATCCTTCTCTCTTCAACAGAAAACAAAATGTAATGGTCAAACCATATGATGAACAAGAAAATGAACAAGAAAAATTCATAATGCAATGTCCTTTAAGTGGAATTCTCTTAAAGACTAAAGCCCTCTTTTAGCCTCCTGGGACAGATGGCAAATGATTAACCAGAGCAGACACATGGTCTTCAATGATTTTGAGAGGTGAAACAGAATTGCCAAAGACACAGCCAGGGAAGTTGCTCCTGGGAGCCCAGAGATACTCTGCGCATACTCTGTGCACTCTGCAAAGATGGCTGTTTCTTTTTTTTTTTTTTTTTGAGACTAGTCTCACTATGTTGCCCATGGTGGTCTCAAACTCCTGGACTCAAGGCATCCTCTTGCCCCAGCTTCCCAAGTAGCTGGGACTATAGGTACATGCCACCATGCACGACTCTGGATTCAGCCTGTCTTAGTAACTTCAGATTTTTCTCTCTGGAGAACTCACCTAAAACTGTAATTTATTCAATGTAACAAATTACAGTATTTAAAAACCTTCCTAGGCACAGAGAAAAATGTTGCAAATGGTGAACATCAATTTGGGACAGGTTTTGTCTTTTTGCAAATTTGGGAAGCCATGTTTCTTGTGCACGCTTTGCTTCCACAGCAGTGAAATCCTCCGAGTCACCCAGTGTCCACAGGGTCCTGCCCGCTGCAGCAGAGGCCTTGGGCACTTCCACAGCCAGCACTTCCTTCCTGGCACTCCCCTAGCCCCGGTTACCTGACATTTCCTCCAGCCTTCTGTATTCTCATTCGCTCTTCATACTGGGTTGGATTATGCTCTTTGCTGAGGCTTAAGGCTGCATGTTTTTGACTCTCCTCATTGTAACGACACAGGATTGCCTGGGAAGATAGAGATTACAAGTCATGAAATTCAGTGGGCCAGAATCTAAAATTGCCAGCTGAAGAGCAAGGCTAATAGTTTCACATTTGTCCATCTCCCGAAGTTCAGAGAATCAAGTATCAAAGAAATGTCAAATAGAAAAGTCGTAGCACACCAGTCAGGGTGCGCAGCCCCCAGGTTCTAGTCCCAATTCTGGTGCAAATTTTGCTGGACAACCACAGCCAACCAACCACTCACCACACACACTGTCACATCTATGACAGGAAAGGGAGGCACCTAACAAGTCTCAAGGCCAGAGGCACGAGTCCGTAAATCTACAAGGCAAGGATGAGGGCAAGCTCTCGAGACCTCGGTGTGTTCTCACCAGTAGACTGTTTCAGGTTTACAAAGGAGGGCGCTAAGGCTCAGAGGATAAGTAGTACGTCTAACATCATACAAGAGCCAGGATCCAAACAGGGTCTCACTCAAGAAAACAAAACAAAACATTTCCTGGCCACTTCCCCTTGCTGTTTGGAGTCACGTGATGCAGGTACATATGTACTAGAGCCAGTCTACTAGAGCATCACTAGACGCATCAACTCTGCCAAGGCATCAAATTCACTACAGCACCCCTAGAAAAGAAAAACCAGCCAAAAAGCAAGGGGGAGGGATCCCGAAGAGGCCCCTGGAGTGTGGGCAGAGGCACTTTGTGACAACTGAAGGAGTACAAAGGCTGGCTGGGAAAGTGGAAATGAAGAAATAGGACACAGCCAGGTGTGGCTATGCATGCCTATAACCCTAGAACTTAGGAGCCTGAGGATCCCAACTTCCAGGCCAGCCTCAAGAATCTGGCAAGGCCCTGTCTCAAAATAAGAAGGGCTGGGGATGTAGCTCAGTGGTAGAGCCCTTGACTAGCATGCATGGGGCCCTGGGTTCAATCCTCAGCACTGTCCCTCCCCATCCCCCCAAAAAAAGGAAAGCACTGAGCCGGGTGTGGTGGCGCACGCTTGTAATCCCAGTACTTTGGGAGGCGGAGACCAGAGGATCCGGGTTCGCAGCCAGCCTCAGCTCTCTTTCTCTTTCTCCCTGTCTCTCTATTTAGTGAGGCCCTCCGCAACTTCATGAGACTCGGTTTCAAAATAAAGTATAAAAAAAAAAATAGGGCCGGGGGTGTAGTGCAGAGGCAGAACGCCCCTGGGTTCAATCCCCGGTACCGCCAAAAAAAAAAGGAAAGCACTGAACACAGGATCTTGAGGTGGAGCAGGAGGGACTAAAGCCAGCTCAGTGCCACCCTCAGAACTCTACATTGTTCCCCACAACTGCCGCCAGCGAGAAACAACGCTGGGCTGCCCCCCAGCCAGGTCGACTCAGAATAGAACCTCACAGGGAACTTCTCCAGTTACAACTTCTGAGCTACTCTGAAATCACGATGATTTGGAGAAGCAGTGGTTCGTTCGTTCCTTCCTTCCTTTTCTTTTTTTGTGGTACTAGATTGAGCCCTGGGGCATTCTACCTCTGAGCTACACTCCCAGCCCTATTTTATATTGAAACAGGGTCTCACTAGGTTGATGAGAGTCTTACTACTTGCTGAGGTTGTCCTTGAACCTGCAATCCTCCTGTCTCAGCCTCCCAAGTATTAGGATTACAGGTATATGCTACCACGCCTGGCTGGTTAGTGCTTTTCATTCAAAACCATCCAGGTCTATTTGCTTACTGATTAAATTCTGTACCACAGCATCACACAGAATACGCCCCCCCACGCACACACAGGGGGCTGGGAGGGGCAGAGAAAGAAAGAAGGATCTGGCTATTAAAGCAGAACGGCCGCAGACAGGTCTCCCCAGAGAACAAGCTGCCTTAGGTCAGCTGCTGGTCCCTTCCCAGCGGTCACTCTGGAAGGACCCCCTCAGTAACATCACAAAAGGGTCATCACTGCCACCATCACCGTAGCCTCACTCAGCCAGTGCCTGCTAATGCCCCCAGAAGACAAGTCGTCACCTGCGTGGGTGGCTCCAAGTCACATACCCGACTGTCCCCGAGGTTGGCGATATACAGGATGTTGTCCACAGCCAGGACACACGTGGCAGTGGACCCGTCCTTCCAGGCGGGCTTCCTGCAAAACAGTATCAGAAACACAGTCACCAGCACAGGAAGCTGGACACGGACCTCCAGAAGCACTCTCAAATTCTAAAAGGGACCATTTTCTTGACATCCGCTGCATGGTCTGATTAGGGTAGTGTCCCCAAGGGCCCAGATGTTAGAGGCTTGATCCCCAGGGTGGTACTACTGGGAGTGTGTGGATCTCTACAAGGCGGGGCCTCGTGGGAGGTTCTCAGGCCATGGTGGGTATTCCCTCGAAGGGGCTGTGGGACCTCACTGCATGTGTGCCCATGAAGGAGCTGTGGGACCCCACCTGCTTCTCCCCCACTCTCTGCTTCCTGGCTCAAGATGAGCATTCACTTTAACATACGCTCCCACCATAATGTGCTGCTGTGGCCAAAGGCCCAAACCAGGGCCCACTCTATCTTGTACTGAAGACCATGAGCCAAAATAAAACTGTCTCCACTCCACGCGCAGCCTATGTCAAGTACTTCATTAGAGGGACACAGAGCTGACTGCCACACGTGCTGTTTTTCTGTTCTAGGGTTAGCTCATGGTTACAAGAGCTTACTTGGTGCCCGTACTTTCTGACAGGGAGTGCTAGTGTTAAGCTGCATCAGAAGACCTGAAGCATGCTGGACCTTGGGTGTGGAGCTTACGTACTGGCTGGAAGCTTGTTTAAGGAACTCTTCATCAGTATGCTTGAAAGTGTCCAAAAGGCATCTCTTCACGGTTTTCTCCACACTGATCACATCTCCTATGACAGAAGAGCCAAAGAAAGCGCTCTCTCAAGGAGGGAGCCCGTCCTCCCAATATCATACTGGTTTTGTAATTTTTCACATCAACTGATTTCTAATCATAACCAAGAATGATCTCTATTTCCTCACCTATGACACACTGCTATATGAATTTGGTTTTTCCAGTTTCCCCAGTATAAGTCAGGCAAGTTACGAGAGACATAAGAAGGGCCATTCCAGGCCATCGGAATGACTGCCTCCCTGCCACACAGCGCCTTAGGGCCCATCTACTCTGTGAATCCACTCTTTTAAGAGTCACCAATGGTGGGGCGTGGTGGTGCACGCCTGTAATCCCAGTACTTGGGAGGCTGAGACAGGAGGATCACAAGTGTGAGGCCAGCCTCAGCAACTTAAGTGAGACGCTCAGCAACTTATCAAGACCCTGTTTCAAAAATAAAAAGGGCTGGGTGTGGATCCCGGAGGTGGAATGCCCCTGGGTTCAATTCGCAGTACCAAAAACAAAGGGGGAGGCTTTCTGCCAAAGCAAAAGTGCACATTCAAATGACCCACATGGTCACCCACAAACAAAATCAAAATGAACATTAACTGATTTAGTTCTCAATCTCACCTTTAGGAAACTTCCTGATTAAGTTCTGATGCAAATTTTGTGCAGCAAATTTTGAGGCTCGAATTCCTCCATGTCCATCAAAAACAGCAAAATAGGAAACCCGAGTACTAAAGAACGAATTGAGAGTCAGTGACATTCTCCCAGCTAAGCTCACGCCTCCTCACTCAAACTCTCACATTGCATTTCAAACAGTGAACATCAATAAGACAGGAAGTCACACTGGGAGGGTACGAGTCATACTGTCAGAAATGGGTAAAAAGGTTTTGTAACATTAACCAAGACCAACATTTAAGTAACTCCCATGGCATTTTAATTAAATGCTAAAAACTACTTGTTTCAAAAATTAAGATCTGATTTTTCACTGACGACGAAATTAAAATTCAGAACATTTTTCCTATTTAAATCATACTTCGAGCCGGGCGTGGCGGCGCACGCTTGTAATCCCAGTACTTAGGAGGCTGAGACAAGAGGGTCAGGGTTCGCGGCCAGCCTCAGCTACTTAGTGAGGCCCTCCGCAACTTAGTGAGACCCTGTTTCAAAATAAAGAATAAAAAAAAGGGCCGGGGGTGTAGCCCAGAGGTAGAATGCCCCTGGGTTCAATCCCCAGTACCGCAAATAAATAAATAAATAAATAAATAAATATTTGTTTTAAACAATAACATGCAGATAAATAGTTACCAATCCAAGACAGCCAAAAATGTCTTTAAAAGCAGGGGGAAAGTTCCAGAATTACCCAAACAAAAAATTTTTAATACCAATTTTTTAAAGCCCATCTAACCAGTTTTATTCCTACTCCCCTTCCAAGTTCTTCCAGAAAACCCACATATATGGAATAAAAGACACCAAGAAAACTGTTTCAAAAAGAGAAAAATGCCTATGAGAAAAGACATTCATTCTACAAAGTTTTTGGAATCCTTTTTCAGTTTAGGCTATCACAAGCCATGAGAAAACAACTCAGAACTGTCACTGCACAGCCGGGTCCCCTCGGGATGGCAGGGTCGGCCAGGTGTGATTTTGGGGCTCTGCACCAGTCCCTCTCTGCCTCTGAAGCAGCTGCAGCAGGAATACGTGTACCTTCCATCACCTCGTCAAGGTCAGGCCTCAACTACTGCACAAACGCCGTTGCTACGCTGTAGGATGATGACCAACTGGTGCCAATTAATGTGTGTGGTGTATATATTATGTAATTCTGGATTATGGAACCTTCGTATAATCGTGTGATTATCCAATATGCGTTATTATGCATGTAATATAACATGTATAGTGGTCACTCAATGTCCTACCTTCTGGTTGCTTCTCTGTGCCTCAGAGCCTAATAGAGGGCCCCATTTTAGCCTGCACAGCTGTGGGAAACTTCGCGTCATCTTTCTCCTCCTCAGTGCCTCTTCGGCTGCTTTGCTCTTTCTGAGCCCTGACTATCGATACTGCCTTCTCTCTGATCCTATTCTTCAGACTTTAATCAGCAGCTCCCTACTCTACCCCCAGGACAGAAGCAGTTACTGGTGAGAGTACTGTGTGTGCCCACCAGCAGCACTCAGCCGCAGCCCTGCTGACACTGCAGGATGGGAGTCTTTGTTGGGGGCTGGCCCGTGCTGTAAGATGTTCAGCAGCATCCTGGCCTCTACCCACCAGATGCCAGTAGCAACCTCCTCCCCCACTGTGACAATACATAAGTCCCCAGACACTGACAAACACCCTCTGGGGGACAAAAACAACCCCAGCTGCGAAGCACTGATGTGGGAGCAAGCAACTCAAGTCATGTCAGTCTTTCTGACCCAAACCCCAGTCTGAAGAGAGGAGACCTGAACAGAGCAGGCTGGCGGGAGCGCGGACACTCACATCAGGGATGACGGGGGCCTGCACTCCTCGGTGATGTCGTTCAGGATGACGTGGGCGTCCTGCATCTCCTCCCTCTCACCTTTCCGCTCGGCCACATAGCCTTTCAGTCCAAAGATCACTGATGAGGCTGATGGAAGAAAACAAGAGCCAATACAAAACTGTGCCCTGCGCTCCGGAAGCCCCAGCCCCAGAGCAAATGAAAAAGCGGTGGCTGCTTTCCTCAGCCATGTCCTGACGGTATGAACAAATCAGCAATATCCCTTAAGGCATCTCCCCAGCGGCAAGTCTGTAAACACAATCACAGAACTGTCGGCCAGGCTGGGCTCCGAGAAGCTGGGTCTGGGACAGACACGAGAGGACAGCCAGCGAGCACAGAAAAGCTCTGCTTACAGAGAGCCCAGTCAAAACACCAGGCCAAGGAGGTCAAGGGCAGCACTGCCCTGCCTCAAAGGTGGGCCTCACCAAGGCAAGGGATCGCATGCAAAGCTAGTCTTGTGACAGAGGACAGAAAAACTCCCAGTGTGGAGAAATGCAGCGTGGCGACCCTGAAAATATGTGTTCCTATCCTCAAGGCTGGTGAAGCATGCCAACAAATGGTAAGACAGTTGCTTTTACTTCAACTGAGGAAGCAAAGGAGTCTTCCGTAGGCACAGAATCTGCTTACGAGTGAAGGCGAGGCTAGTTTAAGCTCATTCCCTGACACCTGAAGCCAGGTAAATAATAAACGCTTTTGGAAGAGCTATCCTTTGGGAAGTCAGGCTAGGCTGCAGACGCTCTTCACGCACCTCCACGTGCGTCCCGCAGCTTTCATTGAGGTCATTTATGGCAAAGGACAAAGGAGTACAGGAAATGAAAATCCACAGCTACTTCTCATTAGCTGATGTAATCAACAAGTTGTAAACAAAGACTGGGAGTCAGAAAGAGATTCAGTGGCAAATAAACTAACCACTCGCTGCAAAAGAAGGCAAAACTATCTGTGCTTCTCACCGCTTGGGGAACAAATCTAGTTTCCCATCTGACATGTACATGAAAAGTCAAAGAAGAAAAAACAATGGTAGTCTTGGAAATCATTCACAAAAAGGGAGCCCACTTCTCAAATTCAGACATAAAGGAGTATTTTAGTTAGAAAGCTGAGATTGTTTTTGCTCTGGGTTTTTAAAATGTGAAGTCTAATACATTTGTTTTCAAACTGTCTGAAAACCTTTACAAACTTTCTTTTCCACAAGCTCTTCACTGCCATTCTTCTCTTCCTCAGAGGGTTTCCTCTTTGCTCCTTTCCCTTCATTTTTTGCAGGCTGAGAAACCGATGTGGCAAGAGAACCTAGAAATAAAGTAAAAGCCAGACAGAATCACCACTGTAGACTGTCAGGAACAGGCACTAGCAGAACAGGCTGCATCCCAGCCCTGGAGGCAGAATGACATGTCAAGCCAGAGGGGCAAACGCAGAGGGAGGACAGGGGCTCGAGGGTCTGGGGGCGAGGGCCGTGCAGCAGACCCACAATGGGGAACAGTGACACCCAGGCCCCTGACTCACAGACCTCAAAGTATTTCTGCATGAGACTTCTCAGTAGTAAACATTTACATACAAACTTTTGGTCTGTAGCAAATACATGTTTTACATCCACAAACCCTTACTGATAAAGGATGTTTCCAAAATATGTAAACAAAAACTGCCATATCCTAAGTAAGTTTAAAAAATAGACACCAAAAAACGCTCAAAATGAGGTAAAAGGCAGGCTTTACCTGAAAGGCAGAGGAATGGATCTGCATTCAAAGCACTCAACTGCACCTTCAGTGCTGGGTTTGAAAGGCGAAAAGTCTAGGGTCAACGATGTGTACCTTAAGGTCTTAACCTTCTAACCTCAGTTTCTTCATTGGCAACATGGACTGTTATCTCAGGGGACAGTAAGAAAATTGATGGAGACAAGGTGTATAAACCATTGTCAGGGTGCCTACTACACCAAATGCTCAATAAACGGAAACTGCTGTCCTAATAAATGGCCCTAGGTATTCTCTGCATTTAGGTATAAAGGTATGTAGCCATTTATCAGCCTATCATGCATGTGTGTGTTAGTTACTAGGGATTGAACCCAGAGGCATTCTACCTCCAAGCTACACCCTCAGTCCCTTTTATTTTTTGTTTTGAAACAGGGTTTAGCTAGGTTGCCGAGAGTCTTGCTAAATTGCTGCAGCTGGTCTTGAACATGTGATCCTCCTGTCTCAGCCTCCCAAGTACTGGGATTACAAGCATGCACCACCACTTCCAGCTTGGCCTAGAACACGGTCAATTTCTTTTTTTCTATTTCCTTCCTCTTTATTTTTTATGGAACTGAGGACTGAACCCAGGGATATCCTACCTCTGAGCTACACCCTGAGCCCTATTTTTATAATTTTTTATTTTGAAATAGTGTCTTGCTAAATTGCTGAGGCTGGCCTTAAACCTGCAATCCTCCCGTCTCAACCTCCCAAGTGTCAACCTCATAAATGGTTCTTGACTGCATGAAATGTGTGTGATCTTCTGAAGAAATCCAAAATATTGGATGCAAGATTATATATATATATATATATATACACAAAAAAAATCAGGTTTAATAGTGGTGTGTAAATCGTCTCAATTGTTACTAGTTTACTGTCTTTTGGCCTAAGAACTAAGAGAGCTAGATCCAGGTGTGATGGCTCACGCTTATAATCCCAGTACTTGGGAGACTGGGATAGGAGGATTGCAGTTTCAAGGACAGCCTCAGCAATTAGTGAGATTCTCATCAACCTAGTGAGACCCTGTTTCAAAATAAAAATAAGGCAGGGTGTGGTGGCGCACACTTGTAATCCCAGTACTTTGGGAGGCAGAGACCGGAGGATCCGGGTTCGCGGCCAGCCTCAGCTTGTGCACGCATGCGTGTGAACTCTCTCTCTTTCTCTCTCTCTCTCTCTTTCTACCTAGTGAGGCCCTCCACAACTTCGTGAGACCCGGTTTCAAAAATAAAGCATAAAAAAATAGGGCCGGGGGTGTAGCACGGAGGTAGAATGCCCCTGCGTTCAATCCCCAGTGCCGCAAAAAAATAAATAAATAAAATAAAATAAATAAAAATAAAAGAGGGCTGGGGGTGAAGCTCAGAGGTAGAATGTCCCTGAGTTCAATCCCCAACACCATACACAGACAAAAAAGAACTAAGAGAACTGGGCATGGTGGCGCATGCCTGTAATTACAGAACTTGGGAGGCTGAGACAGGAGGATCACAGGTATAAGGCAAACCTGTGCAACAGAGTGAGACCCTGTTTGGAATGCCCTTGGGTTCAGTCACCAGTACCACAAAAAAAGAACTAAGGGATAGCAAAGTTGAGTCTTCACTTATTTTATTAAATCCATGGAGAACTCTGTTTGCACATCTTGACTTTCATTTTAACTAAAGAGTACTCTCTTCATTCAGGAAAGTTTCAGGCCAAATGGTATGAGCATGGTGTAATTTTTTGGTATGAGCCTACACCCTTGAAGACTTGAGAATTTTTTTTTTGCGGTACTAGGGATTGAACCCAGGGGCATTCTACCTCCGAGCTACAACTCCAGTCCTATTTTTTTATTCTTTAGTTTGAAACAGGGTCTCCCTAAGTTGCAGAGGGCCTCACTAAGTAGCTGAGGCTGGCCGTGAACCTGCGATCCTCTGTCTCAGCCTCCCAAGTACTGGGATTACAAGCGTGCGCCACCACGCCTGGCAAGAATTTTATGTAAGATGATTCTAATACTTTTTCTAAAATATAAGAATACTAATTTAATCCATATTTTCTAGACTGATCCCATGGTAATGAGTTAATAGCAAGAAAAGAAAAAACTATTTGGAAAAATGTCAAGTGTTCTACTTGACAACAAAAGCAAAGTTTCACACCAGAAGATAATGACACATGGAATAGGACCGCTGGCAGCCTTGCTACCCGACCACCCCAGCCGAGGGACTCCAAACAGTTTTCAATGAGGTAGAATAATAAATCTGTGGTTATGACGACATAATGCAATCTGTTCATTCTTCCTTCTACTTAACAGGGGCATAAAAAAAAAGGTAAACACTGTTAGGAGTTAAGTACAGACAAAGCTAATAGGCTTGATGCATTTGGGTCTGTCAGAAACATAACAAAGCAAACCAGAGCAACAGACTATGAAATTTTCTTTAAAAATTAATAACAATGTTCAGAGTAAGCTGGGCGTGGTGGTGCACGCTTGTAATCCCAGTACTTGGGAGGCTGAGACAGAAAGATCACAGGTTCTAGGTCAGCCTCAGCAACTGAGACCCTGTTTCTAACTAAAACTTTTTTTTTTTTTTTTTTGCGGTACCAGGGATTGTACCCAGGGGCGTTCTACCTCCGCGCTA
>PVJS01057969.1:0-11908 GCA_004027185.1 Glis glis
ATCCTCCTGTCTCAGCCTCCCAAGTACTGGAATTACAAGTGTGCACCATCACACCCGGCCTGAAAGTCATTTTATTTATTTATTTTTTTGTAGTACTGGGGAATGAATTCAGGGGTATTCTACCTCTGAGCTACACCCCCAGCCCTATTTTTTTTATCCTTTATTTTGAAACAGGGTCTCAGTAAGAGGCAAAGGGCCTAACTAAGTAGCTGAGGCTGGCCGCGAACCCGGATCCTCCTATTTCAGCCTCCCAAGTACTGGGATTACAAGTATGCGCCACCACGCCTGGCTTGTGAAAGTCATTTTAAAAGAGCAGAGCTTAAAAAAAAAATTAGTCTACTCCCTTGGTAACATTCTATATGTTAGTCTTCCTAATCCTTGAAGGGCATACCATAAAAATCATACTTTTTCTTAATACTAAAGACAGAACTCTAAATACTTTTAAATGTTCACGCAGAAAATATATACATCATAATTCTGAAACTCATATTCTAAGATATTCCCAGTTTGCATCAGACCTCACAGAATATAGAACAAAATGTTTTGATAACAAGAGAACTAATTTCCTTAAAAAGTCTCTCGTCTACATGCAAAGAAGCAGATAAATCCAGATTGCTTTATATACTCCTGCCTCCCTCTATAGCTCCATCAATACCACCGTAGTAGGAGTGGACCTCCCTCACTGCATCTACTCTCTCTCCAGCATCCTTGTTTCTTGGCTTTCACCTTTATGAGTCTAATACACCTTCTTATATCAAACATGCTAGTACATTGCAAAGTGCTAAATTCACCACAATTTGATCAGTTAGCTCCCTGCTTCAATTCCTGGACTATCAATGTTGATTGATTATATTCTCTTTAAAACATTCTTCCTATTTCTAGCTTCTCCACTTATATTATTATTATGGTCCTGTTTTTACTTCCTACAGGAGGGGAGTCCCCTGGTACAATGCTTAGATCTCTTTTGCCTCTCTAACAATAGAGAGGAGAAATAATTAGCTAATAATTAGCATTCTTGTCCATTTCCAAAGCTTCTTTACAACCCCTATAGAAAAGATCTGCAAACAAGTTTGTCTAGCGCTGCACAGTATTGCACAGGGGTTGAGAGAGCTACCTTCACCTTGACTTCCAGCTCAGTTGTGACATGCGAGACAAGCAGCTATCTTCCATAACCTTTTTAAACGTCTATGCTCTCACTTTGAGGACAGGGAATTATAAAAGATTTCCTATCTCACTGGATTGTTCTACTAAACAAGCAAATTTGTATGATTATTATTGAGTTTTCCACATATAAGACACAAGCACTCAGTAGTTATATGCTAAAGAGATACTACCTTTATTTTTTTCTGCTGGGTTCAGCTAAGATGTACCCTCCTCAGAACACTTAATTGTTCTCTTTCATCTGGGACCCTACTGTGGCTTCCAAGGGCTAAATGTGCAACCCTCACCATAGCACCAGCACCCTCTGTTGTCATTGTACACAGTATGTGTTATATATTTTATTTTATTTTATTTTATTTATTTATTTATTTTTTTGCGGTACCGGGGATTGAATGCAGGGGCGTTCTACCTCCGCGCTACGCCCCCGGCCCTATTTTTTGTGCTTTATTTTGAAACCGGGTCGCACGAAGTTGCGGAGGGTCTCACTAAGGAGAGAGAGAGAGAGACAGGGAGAGAGAGAGCGAGAGCTGAGGCTGGCCGCAAACTCAGATCCTCCGGTCTCCGCCTCCCAAAGTACTGGGATTACAAGCGTGCGCCACCACGCCCGGCTCATGTGTTATATATTTTAATATCAATAACTTGATACCATCAACAACTGACTATGCTGGCAATAAATACCTTGGAGACCAGCAGATACCTTGTCTTGATTGTTCATATTTCCAGTGCCTATGATAAGTTAAATCACTGGCAAAATGTCAAAATAAAGGTCTAAGCTAGAATTCCAACACAAATCCTATACCTCGCAGTGCCCTCAGGATCAGTGCTTAAATTACTCTGTGATAGGTATATGTTTATTCCTATGTCTGACTATAAAATCCAGGGGCTGGTCAGATAATCTAGTCTCTGAACAGGGTTCATTAACAACTTTTTTTTTTCCTGGCCCCATTGCTGAGTCAATAGCTAGTTACCATAGGTAATGGCCCCTGGCTGTGTAAATGTCCCACTGAAAGGAAGTGGGCCAATTAAAACTGTTTCCTACTTGCTAAGAGTTTCATCCTGCTGAGCTCAGAACAGAATTCATCTTGGCTTTACAGTGAATGCAGGACCCTGCAAAATTACAAAACCTTTTAATACTTACGGAAATCAAATAGGGTCTATAAAGCCTGTAGAGATTTTCTTATCTCTGAAGGGTAATGATTACCTTTTCATTCACTATCTTAAGTAATACCCAGAAGTGAAAGATATAGCCAAACAAAACTACAATTTTTTAAAAAACTATCACCAGAAATCGATGTTTATATTTTCAAACCTGAGATTATTTACTTTCTCTTTTTCCTTCCCTCTTTCTAAGATCCTTCTTTTCTTCCTTTCGTCCATCCTTCCTTCCTTCCTTCCTTCCTTCCTTCCTTCCTTCCTTCCTTCTTTCATTTTCTTTTTTATTCTCCTTTCATAGTTCATTTTGAAATTAATATTTCACCTACTTGCAGCTCTATGATTAAAACAACATAATCAACAAAATTGCATTTATTAATGAAATTTCTAAAATTTCTAAAATGCAAGACCTCAAGGAATTTTATACTCATAAATACATGAATATTTAATAAGAATCTTAAATCATGTTAAATTATAGGAAATAAACATTAGGAAAAAATTAGCTGAATATATAAGGCATCAAGCTATAAAAAAATCAGGACAGCAACACACACTTTATTTAGGAACTACTTATAAAATATTTTTTTACAGCCAGTTGTGGTGGCACAGTGTGTCTGTAATCCCAGTACTTTGGAGGCTGAAACAGGAGGATCACAGGTTCTCGGGCAGCCTCATCAACTTAGTGAGAACTTGTTTCAAAATAAAATAGGAATGGGGGTATAGCTCAGCAGTAGAGTGTCCCTGGGTTCAATCCCCACTGTCATAAAACTTTTTCTTATAGTTGTCTATCTGCCTATAATTTGAGCACATTTATGAAAGTATCATTCTATTATTTGTTTACCACTCTATTTAGATATTCTTTCTTATTGTGATAAAAATAATTCCCTGTGTCTTCCCTCCATTGATAGTAGACTAAATTAAACTATATACTCATTTGCAAATGATGTTTCTTAAAATATTTGAATATCAGTATTATTTCCCTTTCATACATTTCAACTGTTAGGATCACAGCATTCTTAATAAGTTTGGGTCTATGCCAAAAGAAAATTAATGGTCAGAAAGATATACCTTATTTAAATAATTCTAAGCATTTTTTTGTAGTAGGAAGACTGAAAAGACAATGAAAAGGGTATTGAAAATCTAAAAGGGGAAAAAAAGTATTTGATAAGGTAAAATTTTTTGAAGAACCAATCATCTGTAGATGGTGTTTCATAAAAACCCTCAGGTTCATCTTTAATGAAAAACCCAAGTTCATTGTTCTTTTTTTGTGTGTGTATGTGTGACACTAGGGACTGAACTCAGGGGCTTTCCATCTCTGAGCTAAACCCTAGCCCTTTTTATTTTTTGTTTATTTTTTTGTTTTGGAACAGGGTCTCTCTAGGTTGCTGACAGCCTTACTATGCTGCTAATGCTGTTCTAGAACCCGTGATCCTCCTGACTCAGCCTCCCAAGTACTGGGATTAGAGGCGTGCACCACCATGCCTGGCTGGTATAAGTGAAACTTATGAATTGGTCACGTTTTATGGCAAATGGTAACAGGAAAGGCCATGTGAACCTGAAAATTGAGATAAAATAGAAATAGTGAGAATTGCAATACTCCTTTGAGCAAATTTTTAATTTTTCAATTTCCAAAACATGGCCATCATAACTCTTCAGAAAAATGGCCATGTTGTTTTCCTATTGGAAGAAGAAAATAAACTTCAGAAACTCAAACTCCTAGGGTTTGCTTCTTATCTCCGAGGTTCTCTAAGTTAGTCCTTCTGGGACCAGCAGCATCAAAGACACTTCCTAGTGATGCAAATTCTCATGTCCACCCCAGACCTACTAAGCTGGAAGTGGTGGGAGCAGGCCCAGAAGCTCATATTAACCAAGTGCACCAGGGGATTCTAATGTGTGCTAAAACTTGACGCATATTTTTCACTATATATCATATTTTATACATATAATATTAATAGACATTATATATGTATGTATTAGGGAAATATAGGTGGATGGAAGATTCCAGAAAACACATTACTTGTTAAAATTTATCTTCTTGTTTAAATGTATCTTCCTGTTTTGCAAATCATGTAATCCAGGAATTAAATCTAACTTTCCATTGTTCATTTTTTTTTTGCAAGGGGCAGAATTGGGACCAGCGTGCCAGCCCTTGACACTGAGCAGCTTCTACTCAGTGTTTGTTATCCTTTTTCTACAAATCCTTCTAAGCACACTACAGCTTTTAATGGTTTTAATGGTTTTCTCTTTCTCCGCAGAGCCTCACTTACACACTACAGCTTTCAAGACCAAGCTTCCAATTCTTCATGGATTCATCCCATCCGAATATGATGAATTACTGAGTCTGCTTCTCTGACATTTTCTAAAATCATCACAGGGCAAAAATGATTGACCTTCAAGTAAGTAGATATGGATTTCAAGGGATAACTGTTCCCAAGTCTATAAGCAAGCTCTCAATTTTCTGTCAACTAGAACAGATTAAAAAAGAAAACTGATGACAAAACTAAATCTGATAGTTTTCAGTTAAATGTATTTACTTTTTGCAGTTGAATGTTTTTCTTGTTTGTTTGTTTTTTTTTCCAAACGAGAAACTTCAGTATTGAAACCTGTTTAATGTGAGCCTGTCTTGGGGTTGAAGCAGGGCATCAGGGAAGCTTCTCAGGTAGCTGTATCTTTCACAGCTCTAGAGATACATCTTTGGAATCTGGGTTATCACATAAAGTGTGAAAATTTGTATCTACATCTTCTTCTGTAGGTATCTATGTGTATATTACAGATGGAATTACAAGGATTAGTGTGAACAAAAAATAAGCTTTGCTTGGGAATAATAATCAGCTATAGATTAGATAATAGAAAGAAATAAGAAATTTCTCAGAGTATGTTGAGGCTTAGAATCTGGAACTCCAAAGGATGGCACTGTGACATACCAAGCTAAAACAGCAATATCCAGGTTTCTCTGAACTTTGCCACTCCCCTTTCTTTGAATCATCTTTCTCTCCTGAAGCACAGGAAGGGGCTCTCCTTTATGTTCCCTCTCTAAATAAAGACTTGACCAATTTAAAGGGAACATGGGTGTTTTCAGTTTTCTCTCTGAAATTCCATTTACCATGAAAGATTAAACTCATGTCCCAGATGAGAGACTGAAAATCAAACACCATACTTGGAGCCCATAGGAACTTTGTTTTAGGCCACTGTCTATTCCTCAAACTTATTCTATACCTTAAAACAATTTCATAAGTCTCTAAAATTGCCAACAGACCCCCATTTTCCTCTCCCCTGAATAGGGTATTTAAGCCTAAATCATCTGCCCCTCTTTGAGTTTCATATTTTGTATGGCTTCCATGTGCATGTGAGAGTTAGTAAATTTGTATGTTTCTTCTCCTGTTAATCGGCCTATTGCCAGTTAATTTCAGCAGACTCAATTATCTAAGTCTCAGTGGGAAAGTTTGAATTTTCCTACAAGTAGAAAAAGACTCAGGCCACATTTTTCCCCCAGCCTGGAATGCTCTACAAATAGTCCTTTACACATTTAGCAACTCATTCTCAGAAAACCTAATAAGGTTGTATTTCCTTTGTTAGAACAACACTACAAAAATTCAATGTTATTACTCCTATAATTTTTTTTTTTTGCAGTACTGGGTATTGAACCCAGGGGTGTTCTACCTCCGTGCTACACTCCTGCCCTATTTTTTTATACTTTATTTTGAAACTGGGTCTCACGAAGTTGTAGAGGGCCTCACTAAGTAGAGAGAGAGAGAGAGAGAGAGAGAGAGAGAGAGAGAGCTGAGGCTGGCCGCGAACCCGGATCCTCTGGTCTCCGCCTCCCAAAGTACTGGGATTACAAGCGTGCGCCACCACACCCGGCACTCCTATAATTTTTGTCTTAAACAGATTTCTTATTCTAGATAATAGCCCAGCATTTTATTGACATTATTTACCTGTACCCCTCTCTAACCCTTGAAATGAGTTATAATCCTTCATTCATGTCCCTTAAAATCTTAAAATTCCAATCCCAAATATAGATATGGCACATGATAGGTATTGAACAAATGTATATTTAACTAATCAAAATTTCAGAGGAAAAATAAGGCAATTATCTACACATATTATTTTAGATCATCATAGAAAAACTATTTGACTGTACATGAGGTAAATTCTTTTTGACTTAAAATAATCCAAATGTTAATTTTCTAATTTATTGCGAATGTTTAGCTCTGTTTATAAAATAATCTTGACTTTAAAAATACTTTGAGAATATTTCTTTCTTGCTGAGTGCCATTAATTTATTTGATTATATTTCCAATCTAACAAGGCTATAGATATTTTACACTATATGGGCTACAATTAAATCACTTTCTGTTAGATATATTGAAATGTGAAGTTCCGGTACTATAGGAAAGATTTCTATCAGGTATTTGATCAAGTCTTAGAAAATCATTTGGATGAAAGCTGGAACTCAACTCTGTTAATATATTCATAGCATATGCTTCACTAAAGTTACTGATATAACTAGTGAAAATAACAGTTTGAATACATTGCAGTAAGAGTACCACTTAAAGGTGGTTCCTCAATATCATATAACTTTCTATGATGGTATCACATTTTATTTAAGGAAAATACTTTGAAGTACTACACACAAATTAAAAAAAATAAATTAATCATCACACATATGTAAATATACCTAACAATGTGCAGCCTTTCAGTGAAAATGTCTTATTACATTAAATGTATCTACTTGTCTGGCTGACTATGAGAAAGACTAGAATTAGCACATTTTAACACATTAACAATTATCTTATACAAATTAATATTTATTCTCGATTTTCTTGATCAAAATAAATTGCAATTAGAGATTTGATTTAAATACTGTCAAAAATTCACCCAAAGATAATTAAGGATAAGTATAATATGATAGAGTATATCAAATATTTGGAATACATAATGATTTAAAAACAGATGATTGAGATTTTATAATAAAAATTGTTAGAAAAATAAATAACAGTGCACCTTATATTGTAGGCTTGGGTTTTACAACAGTGTTCATCTACATTATATTCTGGGATATCACAATACTCCTGTGTGTCACAGATCTATCCTGTGCTCCTTTAAGCCCTAGACTTTGAGTCCTCAAGGGGTCCAGGAAGGAGAAAAATATGAAGCACTCCAGAAAGCCTGTCTCCTGACCCAAAGATTTATCTTCTCTTAAAACAATTCTCTCTTTTTCTCTCTGATTTTGTTGAAACAAACTCTCAGGACAAGAAGAGATGAAGAGCCAATGTTGGAATGAGGTCAGGGAAAACAGAAATTATCATAGATCTTAACTGACTTTAAGGGCTAAAAAAAAAGGTTGGTTTTCACTCATTCATGATTTCCAACTATGTGATAAGTAAATTTCTCAAAGTTTCACACCTAATAGAGGCAGACCTAAGGTTTTTTGTTATTGTTTTTATTTTTATTTCTAATTTGTTTGCAGTGAGAAATTTTAAAATTCTAATCTAAAACCTTGAATGATGAGTAGGATTTTTTCCATTTGAATTTCTATCAAATGTCAACTTCTATTTTCATAAATATTAAAGCTTGTTATATTATCTATAGTATAGAATTTTAATTTCATAACTTCAAAATAAAGAGGTACAAGCATACACTTAAAAACATGTACAAACTTGTATTAGTGTTTTAATTATATTCATTTTCTGGAGAAAAAAGCTGTTTTGTCATTGCAGCTTTAATTTTTATTACAATTTTGATGACTTATTGATCTTAAGGATCCATAAATATAAGATATGTTTTAGTGTTTTGAAGAATTAAATGGTACCTGGTAGGAGTAATTGCCACATGCTCTCCTACATCTCTACTCAATTATAATATTTGAATTAATGGAAATGTAGTCTTATCTGGTACATATCATACTACACTGAAAACTAGAATTGTCAAGCTCTAAGAAACAGGGTAGAATTTACAAGACCTACAATGTCCCACGAAATGAACTAAGAAAAAAAACCCACAATATTTTGGATCATCAGGCTGTGTTGCCAATAAACTAGACTAAAACACACATACACACTCATACACACACAATAAAAATCAAAATATGAAATTCTATTTCCTGCCACCGTCAGTTCTTGGATCTTCAGTTCAAATGGTTGTAAGAGCCAGACAGGCAAAATCTGTCTGCTGCTCTGGTACTATTTACAGGTCCTGACGTGCTGTGCTTCATTTCCCAACTCTGTCCTCCATAGTATCCTTCTTACAACATCTATGAGAGATGGCATATTCCAGAAACTATTTTAATGTATATGATGAGTTAGGGAAGATGGTGCTGGGGCTCATATAGTATAAAATGTGTAGTCCCTACAAGTAAAGAGTAATAGGTTTGGCCCAAATTATGGTGAATTTTCCTAAATGGAGTCTCAGGAATATACTGCAAAATTTTTCCTATAACTTTGTGTGTGTGTGTGTGTGTGTGTGTGTGTGTGTTGTACTGGGGGTTGGAACCAGGGACATTCTGGTGAGCTACACCCCAGCCCTTTTTTTAAGATTTTTGTTTTGAAATAGGGTCTCAATAGGTTGCCAAGAGTCTCACAAACTTGCTGAGGCTGATCTCAAACCTGTGATCCTCCTGTCTTAGCCTTGCAAGTACTAGGATTTTAGTCATGCACCACCATTCCCAGCTTTTTTAACTTACTTTATAACAGATGCATAAAAACATAAAAGTTGTACTTATAAATGGGGTACCGTGTAATGTTGCAAATTTATTGAACACCTGAAACGCACTAGGAACTAGGCTGAGCGTTACAGGATCAAAGAAAAACTAAACCAAATGCCTACCTTCAAATACCTATGGCAAATTGAGGGACCACTCTAAAATCCTTTAATCAAGGAGGGAAAAAAAAAGTGTCTTAATACAAAATAACCTAGTCTTAGAAACAACTAGAAGAAAATAAATTTATGAGCATGGAAATGCTATGGGTACTCAGGAAGAGATGGTATGTTCTGAGTAATTCATGTATTTTCTGCCTAACGCGGACCATCGTCACCTGATGTCTGCAGCCCTGCAGCCTCTTTCAGTTCTCATCATCCAGCATGGCTCTGAGGAATCAACTGTCTCATAAATGGAAAACTTCCCACTGGGAGGGTCCAAAGAATTCCCACTAAAACAATATCCATGTTTATGGGTTGTTTTGATAGAGAGAGAGAGATTGTGTGTATGTATATGGTACCGGGGATTGAACCCAAAGGTATTCTACCTCTGAGCTACACACCCAGCCCTATTTATTTATTTTTCATTTTGAAACAAATTGCTGAGGGCCTCACTGAGTTGCCTTTTTTCAGCCTCCCAAATACTGGGCATACAGGCATGTGCCACCACACCCAACTTCATGTTTATGTTTTTTAATAAAAGATATGGAGTTGGGTAATGGTGAACTTCAGCTCTATCCTGTCCCTTTTGCCTGCAGGACACCTCCAATAGCTTATTCTACTCTAGCATAGTCTGTACAGTTTTAGGGATTAGGGTTGCTTGAATAAAGTTCCATGTCAGTTGATCTAAACATAAATAAACATTTCCACTCCTCAGAACTTGCCTCAGCAATTGTGGAAGACCTATATCAGTTTCCATATATAGGGGTAACATAAGTATGCTGTGACTATGTTGATCATACTAATTTAGTTGATTTTTTTGTTGTGATGCCCAGGAAAGATTGACTATAGAAGAGAACTGATGTTTGTTTTATAAGGAAAAATAGGAATTTGCTTTTGAAAAGGAAAGCATATTCCAGGCAAAATTAGCATCATGTAAGAAAGGCATGGTTTGAGGACACAAACCCATTGGTGAACAAACAACTGTGTGTTCTCTTCTCATAGTTGGAACACTGCCCCTTAGTCGGCTAAGTCTTGGAGAGCAGGATATAGTAGGTGAGTGAGATAATACACTGGAATCAGAGTAAACACCACGACTTTTGAGATCATTTGTTAAGTTACAAGATCTTTAAACACAGAAACGCGAGTATGGCAGGAAGTATGGCCCTAGCCCCCAAAAGTGACAGCAACAGTTGAATTCCAAAGAATATAAGACATAAGGGGAGTACTGTTAAGGTTTATATATGATGTACCCCCAAAGGAGGTGTGTGTTGACAGCTTGATCCCCAGTACAACAATGTTCATAGTTGGGCTTTGGGAAGTAAATGGATCATATGGGCTCTAACCTCATCAGTGGGCTAACCTATTTACACATTCATAATTTATGGCATTTTGAGTAGGTGGTAGAAACTGTAGGAGAAGGGAACTAGTTGAAGAGTGGGTCCTTGGGGACTAATCTTGTCCCTTTCTCTCTCTCTCTCTCTCTCTCTCTTTCAGCCGCCATGAACAAAGGAGCTTTCCTCCGCCACAGCTTTTCACCATGACGTTCTGCCTCACCTCAGGCTCAAAACAATAGAACCATCTAAACATGGACTGAATCCTGTGAAACTGTGAGCCACAATAGATCCTTTCCTCCTTTGTATCTCTCGGGTATTTTGTCACAGGGAGTAAAAGCTGACTAATACAAGTACGCAAAGCTGTTGGACAAAGTTGGCCAAAACAAAACTGAAGAAGAAAATGTTTTGTTCTCTACCTTTTCCTTTTATCTAACACATGCCCTATCTAAACAAAATTTTTGAACTCTTCTAATCCCTTCTTAATAACCTAAAACATCCTCCATGAACTCTGCTACTTACTAGCTCTGGGAGCCTTGGAAAAGTACTAAAATTTCTCAACTCGGTTTCCTCAGCCATAAAGTTCAGATAATAAAAATAACTCATAGAGTTGCTGTGAGGATTAAATAAGGTTATTAGCCCAATTTTATTGGCCCAGTTACCAGAGGATACTCAACACCAAATAAATAGCTAGTTGTTATTGCTGCTGTGATGACTGATCATGCTGGTACTTTGACAAAAGTAATGCCTAGAAATGCCAGCTGACTTGCCCAAGGTCATAGAGCCTAGTGAAGTGAAAATCAATCCTCATTCAATACATAGAGGGACAACTTCTCTAAGTGTTTTAAAATTTTTAGAGAACTTACATGTGTTGTGATGTGTTTAGAAGAGAGGCATAAGGAAAATTATAATCTGTTTTGTGGGTGAAGACATGACCACTTAACAGTCAACTGACTTGTCACCATGTTAAACTAAAGTTCTGATTTCTTTTATTTTTTGTGATACAAGATGTTAATGTCTTATAATAATGAGAGGTCACCTTTGAAGAATTTCGTTATGCCTTTAACAACAAAGCACAAAATATATACTTTTGACCTACAGTTACTCACTGGCAATCCACAAGATATGTGCAGTATGCACAAAGAACCAAACTGATACAGGGATCCTCTTGAATTCTTAAAGTGAAATACCTAGTATATTTCTCAAAACAAAGCCTTATGTTATAAAACTCTGGGGTGATCTTTCGCAGAACAATCAAGATGACTTTGGGACACAGTAGAAGAAATCTTTAGATGGACAAAGAAGGTGACCTAACTGAGGGAGTTGGGCGGGGAGTGGAGGGAAACAAACTATAGCACATGATGTACATACACAAACCTATAAGACTCAATCACTATCTGGAGCAT
>PVJS01057970.1:0-11908 GCA_004027185.1 Glis glis
CCTTCCTTCCTTCCTTCCTTCCTTCCTTCTTTCTTTCTTTCTTTCTTTCTTTCTTTCTTTCTTTCTTTCTTCCTTGTTTTTGTGGTACTGGGGATTGAACCCAGGGATGTTCTACCTCCAAGCTACACCCTCAGCCTTATTTTATTTATTTATGTGTGTGTGTGGTACTGGGGATTGAACTCAAGGACACTCTACCTCTGAACTACACCCCAGCCCTATTTTATTTTTTTATTTTGAAAAAGGGTCTCACTAAATTGTTGGAGGGACTCGCTAAGTTGCTAAGGCTGGCCTCCAACCTGTGATGCTCCTGTCTCAGCCTTCCAAGCACTGGAATTACAGGCATGTACCACTGCACCTGGATATTTCTTATTTCTTAAGAAACTCTGGAGCGTTGTGTGTACTACCTCTGCTTTGACTGTGTGGAAACTGCTGTTCTAGTCCAAGTAGACTGTTTATTAAGTGTTTCAGGCAAGAGTGAAACTAGAAGTCGAAGATACAGACACCTGTTTTCACCCAGGCGGCATGGTTCTAATTGGCACAGGGCTCTATTTCCACCATGATTTCCAATATCCTGAACTGTATCTGATCAGCTACCATACTAATGACCTGGAGTTATGATCAGATCCAGCACGTGGCCTGTGTACTGATCATTTCAGAGTGAGGCAGGTTGCCTGGACAAAGTCACCAGGGCAAACTTCAGAGGCAACACTCATCCGGAGCACTTTCCCTGGGCGTGAGTCAATGGAAATGGACAATCTACCTAAGAATCAGATTAGAACATGCCTTGGAAAGTA
This sequence comes from Glis glis, assembly GCA_004027185.1. Lineage (NCBI taxonomy): Eukaryota > Metazoa > Chordata > Mammalia > Rodentia > Gliridae > Glis > Glis glis. Next base: position 795 of record PVJS01057970.1, read on the forward strand.
TGTGTTGAAACACACACAACAAAGGCCCTGTCTGAACAGCCACAACTCCAGAGGCGTACCTCTTCCTCGAAGACTTCTCATTATATTTTCCTTAGAGACATATAACAAAATCTATTCCCCCATCTTCTCCATGCCAAAATGTCATGGAGTTCAGATCAATGCCCAAGAATTCTTATAATGTCTTTTCTACCATGATAGAAGATGTTTACATTAGAAAATTTTACCTTTTCCCCTTATTCTAAATGATAGTACATACAGATAATTAAATCTAAGGAATGTTTTCCCCGGAGTCTGTTGAGTCGTTTGAACAATGGCTCCTCACCTTCTACAGACTCCGTAGAGTGAAGGCGGAGGTCCGGCAGGATCTGCTCCCACACTCTCAGGCCAGTCTCGTCCCGCTCAGTTCCTTGCTCTCTGGGCTCCAGCCACCATGCTGGCAGCCTCACTCATCCACGTATAAACACGCCAGCCTGCTTTGCCTCTGTTTGTGCGTGTGTGATACTGGGGATTGAATCCAGGGGCATTCTGCCTCTGAGCTACACCTCCAGCCTTATTTTATTTTTTATTTTGAAATAGGGTCTCACTAAGTTGCTGAGGCTAGCTTCGAACCTGTGATCCTCCGGTCTCAGACTCCCAAGTACAAGGATTACAGGCATGTGCCACCACACCTGGCTCTGCTCTGCCCCTTGAAGAACACATCTCTGTAGCTGTCCAGTAGCCCGCCCCTCACCTCCTTCCACTCATTTCCCCAAATGGCATGTTCATAGTGAGTCTACCCTGATCTGTCTACAATCGCAGTCTCCTACCACTCTCTGTGCCTCTCACCCGCTTTGTTATTTTATTAGAGCATTGAGCATCCTCTAACGTACTTACCTATTTTGATTTTGTATCAGTCTCCTCTTGACAAGGCCAGCAGCTCCCCAAGAACAGGGATTTTGTTCTTTTTCCTCTTGCTCTATTGTCAGCACCAGCACAGTGTCTGCCACATCATGGAATTTCAATAAATGTGTGCTCAGTGTCTAAAAAATTAACTTTTCTATATTGTGACCATTAAAATACATTCATATATATATATATGTATAATAGTTACATATATGTTATATATATATTACAGTTTGTGTATAGTGTGTTTTTATCTACATATACTGATTTCAATTTTTTAAAAATAATATTTTAGGCCTTGGAGAAAAACCTCCCATTGTAATATGCCTCCTTTTGATTTCTTTCTAGCATTCCAATACAGTGAGATACAGAAATGCACAGAGGGAAGACAGCGAAATAAAGATGATTCAGGAAAAGAAGGAGCAAGCCGAAATGAAAAGGTACGGAGTGCCGGGGTGACCCGTGGACCTCCTTTATGAGGTCAGACTTCCCCTTCTCCTTACTCTCCCATCAATGTCCCCTTCAGGAAAGTGCAAGAAGAGGAACTGAGAGAGAACCACCCGTACTTCGACAAGCCACTCTTCATCGTCGGGCGCGAGCACAGGTTCAGGAACTTCTGCCGGGTGGTGGTCCGAGCGCGCTTCAACGCGTGAGTACCTGTTATTCCCGCCAGGCGTTCGGAGCCCCGAGAACAGCAGGGGGATTGTCACAGGAAGAAGAAGAAACGTGTAATCCTAATGGGGTCACGAAGTAAACCGTGGGCTAATTAATCATGCTGCTGCTCTTTGCTGACTGCCTGACCGGCTAGAAAACAAAGGTTGCAGGGAGTGAACGTTTGTAGAAAACTCACATTGATAGAGTACTTCGGGGTCATTTTTATTTGTGCATTCTCACAGTTCCCTGATATGTTTATATCAGTGTTATTAACTCTATATTTTATTTTGAAAAGACTGAAACAAAAGGAGACTAAATGACATGGTGAAGGTCATTTCACATCTGTCAGACCTGTAGTTGCTTTGTGATCAAAGTACATCAGTTGGCCAGGTGTGGTGGTGCACCTCTGTAATAACGGTATTTGGGAGGCTGAGACAGGAGGATTGCAGGTTGGAGGCCAACCTCAGCAACTTAGCGAGGTTCTCAGCAACTAAGTGAGACCCTGTTTCAAAATAAATAAATAAATAAAATTTAAAAATAAAAATAAAAAGGCTGGGGTTGTAGTTCAGAGGTAGAATGCCCCTGAGTTCAATCCCCAGTACGAAAAAAATTATATGTGTGTATATATGTATATGTGTGTGTATGTGTGCACATATATATATATATATATATATATATATATATATAATCAATTAGTTTATTCCAGAATAATGTAAAGTAGGAAGAAAGTTAAACTAGTGCTTCTACTACCAATTATTATGAAACAAAAATTCACTGGTCACTGTCTGCTCCACCAATGGGAGAGAAGAGTAAGAAGCTATCATGGGGGTGAATCCGGGGGACGCTGCATCTGTGGGAACCTAAGTGAAGTTTCACAGGCAACCAACAGATAAAATGAATTTTTGCCAAGTGTAACTTTAAGCAAATATCCTGAAGACATCAAGAGCTCATGGGGAAGTGTCAAACTTTCCATCTCTCCTTTATGTGGTTGAGCCTTCCCTGACACCGTCATTTAAGGAAATTGATCTCCTTTGTTGACCATCAGTAGCATATGACAATCACTCTCCATTATGGGCTGAATTATCCCCCTGCCCCCGCCTCCAAAATCCATACGTTGAAGTCCTACCTTCCAGGACCTCAGAGTGTATCTGCATTTTGAGACAGGAACTTTAAAGGGGAAATTAATTTAAAGGGGCCCACGTCCTTAGATGGGCCCTACCCCAAGATGGCTAGTTGCCTTTTTCAGAGAGGAAGTGTGGATGTAGATCCACACAGAGGAAGACCATGAGAAGACATGTAGGAGAAGATGACTATTTCCAAGTCGAGGGGACAGCCCTGGAGCAGGCCATGCCCTGTTCAGAAGGAACCAGCCCTCCTGACCCCGTGACCTTGGACTTCCAACCTCCAGACTGTGAGAAAAGAAGTTTCTTTGCTTAAATCACCAGTGTGTGGTGTTTTGTTCCATCAGCTCTAGGAAACCAGTGCACACTATCATAACATTTCAGTTACTGGAGGAGACCTCCCGGGCCACTTGGCGTCACTTGCGCCCACCCCCCTCCAGCCCAGGAGGACGTTGAGGTCTCCAGAGAGCGGGGGCTTTGCCCAAGAACCCCAGCTACTGCCAGCTCCCTCCTGCTTGCCAGTTCATGGTGCTTCTGCTGTTCTAGAAAGACCTTCACGATTTAAGGTGCCTAAGTAACAATCACTAAAATGTTCCCCGAGTTTCCACAAAGTAAAGGAGAAGATGGCAGTGTAGAAGTTGATTTGATCAGCGCCCAAGTGGTTTTTCCGTCTTGAATTATCCTGTTGGCTGCCTACACGTTAACATCTAATTGCTAATTCTCCACCTCATTTAGTGTGGTGTAATTCTCCTTCTGTCAGCTAAATAGAGTGATGAAGACTTTGTTGTAAATAGGAACTCACACACAAAGACTGTCAGGCTTCCCGAACGTGAAAGTTGTAAGTCCCCCTCCCAGGAAATTGTATATAAATTATTCCACAAGATGACAGTTAAATGCAGGCTGAAAAATTCTATTTAATTTATGGAGTTTTTAAGTAACTATGAAGAATATTCTTGAACTACTAAGGCAAAGATTGTAATTGTGTATTCTAAAATGAAAGTCAGAATTTAGTTGTGTAATAGCCATGTAAGACAGTTTTGAATAGCATCCGGAATCCTAAAAATCAAGTATTCTGAAAAATATATAACTTTACTTTTATAAACAACAACTGCACATTCTTTTCATTTTTCTTCAATGTAATCTTTTCTGCTTTCCAAAGTCACATATAGTTAACAAATTTTATAATGGACATTTTAGGATATTTTAAGTAGATAAGGTTTCTGCCAATTTGTAAAATGCTTGCTATGTTGCAGAATTTCATATGCTTGTTCTGTTTTACAGATCTAAAACAGACCCTGTCACAGGAGCTGTGAAAAACACAAAGTACCATCAACTTTAGTAAGCTCCATTTTCCATGCACATTTATAGTTTTTTGTGTGCTATTTTATGCCACATAAAAGTATAAAAATTTTCTTTTATTTTCTTGCTATCTAGTGCGATGAAATAGATAATTGGGGGCTAATTTTTAAAAATACTAGTGATGTAGACAGTCACAGAAGCTATCATCTCTGACTCTTAGCAGCCTATCCCAGTATTTGTGTTTCTCAATTTTGTTTGGCCTCTGGCAGTGATTTACTGGGATTGGTCACTTACCTGGACTGGGTCATGATCATCGTAACCATCTGCTCCTGCATTTCCATGATGTTCGAATCCCCCTTCCGAAGAGTCATGCACGCACCTACTTTGCAGGTACTGCTGCTAAATCCCAGCTCTCAGCGAGGCGGTAAAACACTGACCTGCAATTTTTCTGTTCATTGTGATCAAACTGCCTTTCGCCCATTGCAGATTGCCGAGTATGTGTTTGTGATATTCATGAGCATTGAGCTTAATCTGAAGATTATGGCAGATGGCTTATTTTTCACTCCAACTGCTGTCATCAGGGACTTTGGTGGTGTAATGGACATATTTATTTATCTCGTAAGTCTTTGGTTATTTCCTCAATGTAATGGTTTTGTAAAATCGCCTGCATCTCTTGGTACAAGAGTGAGATGTATAAGGTCTAACTGCCATAGCTCAATTCTTAAATGGATTGTAAAGTAGTCCATTATATGCAAATAAGGGACATGCATGTAATGTCTGAATAAAAAGCATTAAAATATCCTTGGAGAGGTATATTGTTCAAATACATCTACCACAATTTTATGATGAATGAGACATATATTAATAAGGTCTAAAATATAGCTGGGCATGGTGGTGCATGCCTGTAATCCCAGAACTTGAGAGGCTGAGACAGGAGGATGGCAGGTTCCAGGTCAACCTAAGGAACTTAGCTAGAGACCATATTTCAAAAAAAAAAATAAAGGCCGGGCGTGATGGCGCACACTTGTAATCCCAGTACTTGGGGAGGCGGAGACCAGAGGATCCGGGTTTGCGGCCAACCTCAGTGCACATGCGCGCGCGCGATCAATCTCTCTCTCTCTCTCTCTCTCCCTCTCTCTCTACCTAGTGAGGCCCTCCGCAACTTCGTGAGACCCAGTTTCAAAAATAAAGCATAAAAAAATAGGGCCGGGGGTGTAGCACGGAGGTAGAACACCCCTGTGTTCAATCCCTGGTACCGCAAAAAAAATAAATAAATAAAAAATAAAAAGGGTTGGGGAGTGTAGCTTGGAGATAGAATACCCCTGAGTTCAGTCCCCAGTACCAATAAAATTAAAATAAAATAAAAATAAACAATAAGGTCTAAATTAGCAAGTCTAACTTGCATCCCACAATTCTTGTGGCTCCTATAATACAAAATGTTTGCATCATCTAAATTATGTTATCGATTAATGAGCCCCTTAATTTTAACAGCAAGCTAAAGTCATTGTGGTTGGATCTCTCTCCTGATCCCAATGCACAGAATACCTGGCTGTCCCAGGTGCCCATTCAAGTGCTCAGGGAAATGAAATTAGGAAGTCGCAGGAGTGAACTCCAAGAAATTTCACTTTTCTTCCTATCCAAGAAGGCATGAAATCAATGTCTTTGCAGGCACAAGGAAAATTATTATCCATAGCACATAGCGTGTTGCTGATCATTAATAATAGAGCGGTAACCTGGATAGAAGGAATTTCAATTGAGTTACATTGGCAGAGCAGAAGAAGGAGCAGAAGGCATGGGGGGGGGGTCCGCACAGACACGGCCCCAGTATCCCCGTGTCATTTCTGCATACATGTGATGACTTTCCTGGCCTCTAACAGGTCCACTTTAGGATCATCATTTAAAATTAACAGAACACACACACCTACACACACACACACACACACACACACACACACACACACACCTGTGAGTGCTGGTCTCAAGTAACACATGGAATCCCTGCCAAATGAAGAGCTGTGGCCAGTTGACTCCCAGTACATATGGGTACTTGAGGAGAAATTGCATCAACTCCAGAGATTGTTTTTTTTCCCTGTAGGTGAGCTTGATATTTCTTTGTTGGATGCCTCAAAATGTGCCTGCCGAATCAGGAGCTCAGCTGCTCATGGTTCTTCGGTGCCTGAGACCTCTGCGGATATTCAAACTGGTGCCCCAGATGAGGAAAGTTGTCCGCGAACTTTTCAGCGGCTTCAAGGAAATTTTCTTGGTATGTCAGGGCTGCCCTTTGCTTCCGGTTCACCGCACTCCAGCTCTGCCATGGAGCTGATGGGGAGGTGGAGTGAGTCTTGCTGGTCTCAAGGTCAAGTCTAAGGATCTGTTTGCAGCCACAGGGTTATAAAGGCAATGGCAAGACACAGTGCAGGTTCAGAAACTTCATGCATGGATGCTTCCAGTTTACCAGTTTAGTTAGTTCAGTGAACCTTTTTAGTAAACTAAAGAAAACCACTCAGAAAGTACAAGGAACAGCAAATCCAAAGATGTGGTATCCACTAACCTGTCATTCTTGACCCTAATTTCTACTCTGGGTTTTAATTTCTCCATCTAAAAAATAATAAGAAGACTCAGCCCTCCAGGCATGGTGTTGCATGCCTATAATCCTAGTACTTGGGAGGCTGAGACAGGAGGGTCGCAGGTTTGAGGACAGCGTCGGCAACTTAGCAAGACCCTATTTCAAAAAACAATAATAAAATAAAAATGGCTGGTGATGTAGCTCAGAGGTAGAATGCCCCTGGGTTCAATCGCTAGTACCAATGATGATGATGATGATGATGATGATGAGGAGGAGGAGGAGGAGGAGGAGGAGGAGGTGGTGGAGGAAGAGGAGGAGGAGGAAGAAGAAGAAAAAGAAGGAGGAGGGAAAGATTCAACCCTTCTACTTCATAGACAGGATTAGAAATTAGTGCATTTGGGCTCATAATCTTATTTTGTGGGTCCCTTTAAGCATATGGCATAGAATTTGATCTTGGAAGTGTTAACACAAAGCAAATTAAAAACTGTAACGCACAGGTGTACCCTGCTTTAAGCAACCTCAATCAACAGTGAAGAATACTTACAAATGTGATTCAAGGAGGAAACATTCTTTTTAGTTGGGCAAACATTGCTTTAGGGTCTTCTAAGAACAGGGTTGGAGATAAAACAAGGAGTAAGGGGCTCATTTCTCGCAATCAGGCACAGAAGGATCTTTGCCTTCCAAGAGTGGTCAAAGCGTTCTTCCTACTACAGATGAGTTCTGCTTGTTGTGCATGAAAAAACATGAATCAATTTACATCATCATGTTCATATCTTGTTTTCTAGAACCATGCCTTTGGTGACAGATCAGCTGTAGTTGTAGTTGATAGGAAGGTATTTTAGGGATAGATTATGATGTTATTGCACATCTATAGTTGCTAAAATGTGGGGTTTCTTTAAAGATGTCTTTAAAAGTCCTTACTTTCTTTGTACAACACTGTAAAACAGTGACTTTTCACACAACTGGACATGAAGGAAAACAGAAGGTTGCCGGACTGCCGGACCACTGGTGGAGTTCAGAAGGGAATCTAGCTGTGCCTTTCTCCCGGGGAGGAAGTTTCTGTGTACTAGTATAGTTACGGCATATGTTTATATCATTCAACTGGTCCAGTTCAATGGTTTGTTTCGTATTTTGCCCTTTGACACTTTTCTCTGCTGAGACCCAAGTATTCAGCCGGCAGAGGGAGAGAGAGAGTTAATTAACACATTTGCTTCTCAGGAGTGTATTATCCTATCCTCTGTATACAGCATATTCTCCTGAGAGACACTCTCATGCTAAGAAGATAGTAAAATAAAGCTACTGTCTCCCTATTTTATGATCTGCTAATAAGGATATGAATACATTTCTAGAAAATTGGTCACAATAGAATTAGTTACACATTTTTCCTTTGTTCTATTAAATAAAATAAAGCAAAGTGTTCAATTTAAAATCATAAATGCTCAAATCATATTGAAAACACCTTATCCCATTTTCTTATATGAAAGCCATATATTTTTATTTAAAAATTCAAATCCTGATGTTAATTTCCTCCTATTGACATTTCAATAAGGCTAACTGAATGACCCATGGAGGAGAAATTGAAAGATATCATCAAAAGCCCATGAATTTTACACAGTGTGATCTAGAAAGTCCTATTTATATTTCTGATTTCAAGCAAAGCCACTGCCTGCTTCTTACCCAAAGGTTTAATATTGCCTCAATTTCTTTCAGGTCTCCATTCTTTTGCTGACATTAATGCTTGTTTTTGCAAGCTTTGGAGTTCAGCTTTTTGCTGGAAAACTAGCCAAGTGCAATGACCCCAACATTATCAGAAGGGTAAGATGCTTCTTTCTGTCCTTAGAAATAGAAATGACAGTAGATCCGCCATCTCTTGGAAAGCCTGTGGTCTCAGTGGCTGCCCGGGCTGCTTTGAGAACCCCTTGGTGAAACTCAAGAATTATTTTCTCGATGACTCCTTTTTACCTTAAGCATGCAATGTCTCTTCTGGCTACTAAAGATTTATGGGGTTAAAAGCACATCTCAGAGAATTCTGTTCCTACCTTATATTCCAGTGCCAATCCACAGGTGACATCGGGGACATAGTCACTCAAGATTGTAGATTACTGGCTGGTATGGTGGTACATACCTGTAATTACGGTACTTGGGAGGGTGAGACAGGATGATCGCAGGTTCAAGGCCAGCCTCAGAAACTTAGCTAGACCCTCTGCAACTCAGGGTTACTCTGTTATAAAATAAAAAATAAAAAAAAAAAGGCTGGTGGTCTAGCTCAGAGGTAGAATGCTCCTGGATTCAATCCCCCATACCATACACACACAAAAAAGAAGAAAAGAAAAGAAAAGAAAAGAAAAGAAAAGAGAAGAGAAGAGAAGAGAAGAGAAGAGAAGAGAAGAGAAGAGAAGAGAAAAGAAAAGAAAAGAAAAGAAAAGAAAAGAAAAGAAAAGAAAAGAAAAGATTCCAGATAACTGAGAAATTTGGAAACTTTCCCTTCAGGTATCACCTAACTTGGTTCTGCCTTTGTTATCACACATGACTCATGTCAACAGACTGCCCCTGTGCAAAATGTGCAGGAGGCAAAGTGTGACTCTCACACCCCTTTTTAATTCTTTCTCCACTTCCAGCCTTCTCCCCACTAGACAGCGATGCTTCACGTCAGCTCTTAGCTGCCCTGAAACTTCTCTTTATGACAGCCAGCGGGGACCCCACCAAGGACCTAAACTTGAATATCTTTGTGGCAACATCTCTCTTTCCCTTTGTTTAGTCAGTGCCAGTAAGAGGAGTTGAGCTACTGTTAGCGCATCTTGGATAGTTGAACAGGTCTCCTCCACACAACCGTGCAGGGACTCAAGGGCCTTCTGTCCAGTGTCTACCCTTTGCTACGTCTTCAGGGTCTTCTCAGAGTAGCTGGCAGATAGGAACGGAGAAACAATTCTATCACAGGAGCAGTAGGCTGAGCCGGGAAGTGCTACATATCAGCTCAACCCACTTTCCCTGGGAAAGAAAGTGGCCCCGCCATGCTGGAAGGAAGGTTGGGCAATGTGGCTTAGTGGTGTTCTCTGGAGAAATAAAGGCACATGATTTGGTTAATAATTAACCAAATTTGGTTAATAATCTCTGCTGTACCATCTGGTGTCCTATTCTCTCATGATTCGTCTCTGTATTACAAATAGTTTAATGAAGTAAACCAAGTGCTACTAATGCATGAACTAGCAAAATTATTTTCTCTTCCATTACATATATATGTCCAAAAGGCCTGAGAGAGAAACATTATACAACATTGTATATTTCTAGAAAATATGGCAAATATAGATTTTATATAATAAAAAATATAAAGCTGAGCATGGTGGTCCATGCTTGTAATCCAAGTACTTGGGAGGCTGAGACAGGAGGATTGCAGGTTCAAGGCCAGCCTCAGCAACTTAGTGAGACCCTTGTTTCAAAATATAATAGGCTAGGGGTATATCCCAGAGGTAGAACATCCCTGGGTTCAATCCCTAGTACCAAAAAAATTATAAAAAAAATTCATTCTCTAATCATAAAATGCAGATGACATCTTTGTCCAGTCGAGTACATTACAAAAATATGTATATGAGGACTTCAGGAAGTGCACAACCAGGAGAAATAGTCCAGAAACTTCCATACACCTGAAGAGACATAACAGGGAACATGGTATGAAGGTCATGATGTACCAAATTAGCAAATGAAGGAAATAATAAAGAGCCGATGCATTAGTCCACGAGTTCTTGTAAGGCAGAGGAGTTATTTTAGACTCACACTGAATAGAAACCAGAACGATAATAACAACATTTTAAGACGAAGCCTCCTAGGAACCCTGGATGACTCAGTCCATTAATGAGGGCCTCCGAGCCTGGTGCTTTGACATCGTGTACTTCTACCCAGCCCAGGCTGAAGACTGATGACTCATATGGGGGATGGAGAGCACCTGGCAGATGGGCCGACACACAGATATGATGCACTTGTCCTCTTTTCTGGAGTGATGAGGTCTGTGGAAGGCTCAGAAGGAAAGCCCAAGGAGACAGCTGTCACACAGAGCACCACACTGGACCCCTGACTGGCACAGCGAGTACTCTGGGTCTTTACATCTTCTCTGATCCCTAGAGCCAAGGTCCCAAACACCCCATGAGTGAAGGGGACATCAATTATATCCCAGAGTTTCAGTCCGTCTTTGTATTTGAAGAGTCAAAAACAGGGGTGTGATAGTTAATCTAGTTTGTCAACTTGACCTGATCATGACACACCCAAGATTATGTGATTTTGGGTGTATAACAGCAGATTAAGAGAAAACCCTGCCCTGAATGTAGGCAGCAGGATTCTGATAGGCGCGGACTTAGATAAAAGAGGAAGAAGCCGCGTAGAGTGCGTGCGACTCTTTCCGAGGAAAAACGCATCTGCTCTCGCCTGAGATCGTCGGCCGCCGGCTTCGCCTTTCTCTGAAGAGCTTCTTGATCTTCTCGGCCTCCAGCTCTTGGAACTGAAACTTCACCATCGTTTCTCCGAAGAGCTTCCTGATCTTCACGTCTTGGACTGGGACTGAATTAGTGGTTGCTCCGATCCTAAGACTCCAGCTCTTAGAC
>PVJS01057971.1:0-11907 GCA_004027185.1 Glis glis
TGTTAACACCAAACTGATAATAAAAAAAAAAAAAGAAAAGCCAAAGCCATCATGGGCAGTAGGCTTACCCTGGAACTTAGTTCTACAACCTATGTGAGCCATTGGACCCCATTCAGCCTCTATTTTCTGAATAGGAAAAAGGGAATAGTATCTGTTAAAGGTGACGCACAATAAATGGAGTGCATGTGCAAGTGTTACAAGATAGCAAAATCCCAGCTACTTCCACTGGGGAGGTAAAGAAGAGGGTGGAAATGGAATAGTGAGTGATACCATGATACCAGAAATCATCATAGAATTCATACGAGAGTCTTTAAGGTGACAATTTGAAAAGAAACTAGTATCTTCTCAGTGCAAATTGTAACCACGACAATAAGAAAACTAGAGGACACAAATGTTGGCTTTGGGAAGAGGATGGAAGCATCAGGTAGGAAACAATATTATAATAAGAGAGGAAACATCAGCGATTTCAGGTATATTCTAGCAGAAAGCAGACTAGAAGATTCTATTTTCTTGAGAGTAGCACTATCTACTTCGGTGTCTTAATTTTCAGGTGGCCAACTATACTGGTCTGCTGGGTACTTTCCTGGTTTCTACACCGAAAGTACCATATCCTGGAAAACCCCTCAGACCTGATCAAACTGGGCCTGCTACCCTCCCTATTTGGTCTCCATCACATTGGCTATGTGCTTACTCAGCAATGCAGAGGGGAATGGGAGTTCAACAAGGCTTTCAGCTTCATATTTTTTCCCCTGTGGTATTAGGGATTGAACCCAGGGGTGTTCTACCTCTGAGCTACACCCCTAGCCCTTTTTATGTTTTTTTTAAACAGAAGCTCACTAGGTTGTTGAGAGTCCCACTAAATTTCTGAGGCTGTCAGCAAACCTGTGATCTACGTGTCTCAGCCTCCCAAGTACTGGGATTACAGGTATGCACCATCACGCCTGGCTCAGCCTCTGTATTTTAAAAGATAGTTTTATTCTTTGATACACATGGTCTCTGCAAATTAAATATCCTTTAGATAATTTTGTATTAAAAGTGTTTGTTGGGTAGGTGCTATATAGTGGATGTTTCTGGAAGTGCTAGGAAGGGTGTATTAGGGTTCTCCAAAGAAACAAGCAATAGGATGTGTACATGGGAAGAAATTTATTATAAGAAATTGGCTCATGCAATTATAGATGATTTACGATCAGATTCTGATATTCCTTTTACAATTTAACTACAAGTTTCCCATCATATAGTTTGCCCACTGCTCATTGGATCTTGGCTTTTTTATGGGAATTATGAAAAGTTCTACATTTCTTGCCTAAGATATAGATATAACCTAGATAGGCTTAGAAGTTTGTGTAACAGTAGAGAAATATGAGCTCTAATGGTTTTCCCCACAAAGTACTAGCAATCTTCTTTGCAATGTGGAAGACGAAAGCTCCTTGATTAATTCATCAAGTATCCAAAACATGACCACAAGAAACTATTGGGTTTACAACTCCAAGATGCACTTTTTTTTTGTAATTGAAGATATTCTAATAAAAACATTCTTTTTTTTTTTGCGGTACTGGGGATTGAACCCAGGGACGTTCTACCTCCGAGCTACACCCGCGGCCCTATTTTTTATCCTTTATTTTGAAACTGGGTCTCATGAAGTTGCAGAGGGCCTCACTAAGTAGCTGAGGCTGGCCATGAACCTGGATCCTCCGGTCTCCACCTCCCAAGTACTGGGATTACAAGCGTGCGCCACCACGCCCGGCTTAATAAAAACATTTTTTAAAGTTGTAAAGTTAATATAAGGGCCAGGGGTTTAGCTCAGTGGTAGAGTACTTGCCTAGCATGTGTGAGGCCTTGGGTTCTGATCCCAGCACCAAAAAAGAAGTTACAATGTTATAAAGTCAGAAACTAATACCCACTCAAGATTCAGTTAATCAATTTTGTCAATAAAGGCACTTTCATTTTATCAAACAGTATTAGAATGAAAATAGAAATTAACAGCATGTACATTTATGGGATTGCACTTAGATTTTCTTCCTTATATTTTAGGAAAGATAAACATTGTCATAAGTTTTTCATTTTGTAAAACTAGCTGAAACTAAATAGTAAGTTTAAAATTGTCCCAGTCCTGTTGGAATAAAATGACATGTTATAAGGATGAATAAGTCATCTAGTTCATGCTCTTATTGATCAACATTATTTATTAATTCTCCGCTGTATGCTAAACTTTACTAGATATTTCTTTTGTAAAATCCTCGATCAAAAAATGGACGAAAAATGCTTAAATTCCACTATAGATACCAGATCATTGTAAGGATTTTTAAAAACACAAATAATTTTACTTTCCAGCCGGGCGTGGTGGCGCACGCTTGTAATCCCAGTACTTTGGGAGGCAGAGACTGGAGGATCCGGGTTCGTGGCCAGCCTCAGCTCTCTCTCTCTCTCTCTACTTAGTGAGACCCGGTTTCAAAATAAAGTATAAAAAAATAGGGCCGGGGGTGTAGCACGGAGGTAGAACGCCCCTGGGTTCAATCCCCGGTACTGCAAAAAAAAAATTAAAAAACAAATAATTTTACTTTCCATAAGTTCACAAACTAAAGTCTTTAATACCTTTGGAAAGACTACTAGTGAAGAAGAAAAGAAGTGCGACCTCAGATTTGGGACACTCCAGCCATTTGTGTGACCTGATTAATCTCTTTCTTATGCAGCACGCCTTTAAATAATTTGCTCATACTAATTTTAGATCTCTAAATTACCTACACTTTGTGTGCAGAAACTGATTATGATTGTCATATCCATGAAGTAATAAAGAACTAAGAAACTTCAAATCTCAGACTTAGTAGGCATGAATTAATTTGAAATCTGCTTATCTGAAAGTAGACCCAGTGTTCCTTTGAAGAAATTCTTGAAGAGTCACGAATTTATGTGAATTTATAATATTATATGATTAGTGAAAGGAGCTACTGGTAACCACTTCAGGGTTGAAGTAACTGAAAATAGAGGGGAAAATTCCATTCTGTTTTGTTATAGAAATTTTGTGATACCATTGGAGGCAAAGATTATCAAGCTGACCATTTAAGAATGTTTTTATAAAGGTTTTCGAGCCAAAATCATACAAAACGTTCCAGTCAGCAGTGGTTTGGTGGTTTCTAAAATGAAAACAAGAAACATATACTTAAGATGACCAGAACCCCAAGTTGTGTGTTGAATTACAATTAGAGTTATTAAGAAAATCAGATAGTCAATGATACCATCTTAAACTTGTGTTTTGCTCTGTGAAATTGGAGCTTTTTCAATGAATTATGCTTCTGGTCTTCCTGAGAGTTAGTAGGTTCTGAAAGAGAAAATAGACCATGGTGATGAACAAGGACAAAAATGATACCTTAGGTTGCTGTTTCCACAGTGTACTGCTGAGGCTGGCCCTTTGGTTAATTTGAGGATGTCACACTCCCACTCATGCAGAGTAATTCATACCCAGTGATAAAAAGAGGCCTTCTGAAACACTGCATTTTCTTTTTGTGAAAGGAGATCTTTATATGCTGAAGCCAACTTGGAAAAAAACATTTTCTCTATCAATAATATGTATTTCACTATGGAAATGATGGTAATGCGAGTGCATAAGTAGACAAGGTAAATTAAATATTGGGGCATTTAAGCCGGGCGTGGTGGCACATGCTTGTAATCCCAGTACATGGGAGGCTGAGACAGGAGGATCCAGGTTCGTGGCCATCCTCAGCTACTTAGTGAGGCCCTCTGCAATTTAGTGAGACCCTGTTTCAAAATAAAAGAATAAAAAAATAGGGCTGGGGGTGTAGTCTAGAGGTAGAATACCCCTGGGTTCAATCCCTAGTACTGCCAAAAAAAAAGATTGGGGCATTTAAATAGTCAATCAAGACAAACACCAAGGTTACTGGCAGTGGGTGGGACTGGAGTGGTACTTTTTTCACAGTTAGGAGTAATTATTCAGATTGGATACTTGTATCATTCAATTCTTACTTGAACTCTTACTTGTAGTGCATTCAATGCATTACAGTCTTTGGCCTTGAAATCCATGTCCCTTAGCAAAGATGACAAAAGTTTGCCATGACAGGTGACCTGATTGTTATGGACTGAATAATTATTTTCCCCCGAATTCTTATGTTGAAGTCCCAACCCTCAAATGTACTGGTGTTTGGAGAAAAGGCCTTTGGAAAGCAATTATGGTTACATGAGGTAATGAGGGTGGGCCCCCGATGGGATTAGTGCCTACTATGGTCTGAATGTATGTGTTCCTCCCAAGTTCATAATGTTGAAACCTAATTGCCAAAGTGATAGTATTAGGAGGTGGGGCCTTTGAGGGGATTAGGCTATGAAACACTCCCAAGGGAATTGATGCTATTATAAGGGGGACATAGAGAACTTCCTTGTTCTTCTGCCACGAGGACACATAGAAACCCCCCCATGAGGAATGAGCCCTCTTCACCAGACATCTAATCTGCTAGTACTTTAATCTTGACCTCCCAGTGTCAAGAAGTGTAAGCAATATATTTCTGCCTTTTATAAACTACCCAGAATATGAGCTAGATTTAGGTTTCATACTTATCTTCTTAAAGATAAAGTTCATTCAACCTGGGACCCATCTATGATTAGAACTTCAGAAAACAGGTTTGGCCTCATTATATTTGTGAAATGAAAGCTACTGTCTTCACTCTTGAAGCTGCTAAGGGTACAATGATATATTAGCAATGTTGGTAACTGGTGTAGCTGCTGGGTACATTGTTTTACATACTTAAAAGAGTAAGGAGGAATATTTTGCAAAACTCAGTAGAAAACTATAAGGTTATTTCCCCCCTTTATTAAGCAGAGTCACCTGCTACATATATAATCTTTGGGGATTATTTTGAGATGAGTTATGAGATAGCAAAATCTTCTACAGTAGAGGATATAGCTTTGTAGTAAATCTATAGTTGTTGAATAGCTTTTCATTAAAGGTGTTTTGAGTCTTTTTAATTCAAGGATATCTTTAGGACCTAATTTCTGAAAAAAATATCCCAAATTATCAACAGAATAATTGGACCTTTGGAATATGCTACCCTATATTTTCACTGTCAAGGAAATGACATTCTGCAAGCTCTAGTTAATTTTCCAGCTATCTTAATATAATGTGTTGAGTAAGCACTAAGGATTATTATTATTATTATCACCACCATCGTCACCATCGTTAATTGTGTTAAAAGGAAACCTTGGGAGGCATAAGTGACCTGCTGGCAAGGCTTACCCACTCTGGAGTGTGCAGTGGATCAGTTTTGCTCTCAGCAGTAGGGAGCATTATAATTAATAGAAATTGCCTGTATGGGGTTTAAAAGACACTGTGATAATTAAGTTCACCAGAAAGACATGGAAAGTTTTGGAGCTTATTGGAAACCTCTGCAGTAGACTACATGTCTAAATCTAAAGACATAACCCTTTTTACAAACATGGTCAGGAAAGACTGTTAACTGGCTTTTCTGTGGGTGGTATACACAAACGTGCAGTATGAGTTTCTCCTATTCTACCGAGTGAATATTGAACTCTACTTCTCCATTTCTTTAAGTAATGATCAACAACATCAAAAAGTTAGAAAAAAAATTTTTCACACATTGATGGTTCATTGAAATACTTTTTGTCCTCTAGGAAGTTAGAACATACACATTATAGATATGTATAAAATGCCCCACTGAATTCCATAAATATGTATAATTATTATGTGCCAATTTAAAATTTAGAAGTATCAATACTTTATCATTTTATGTCTCAACAAACCTTTTTTGATTGAAGAATCCAAAAAACTTCAACTTAGCCTTTACATAAATAAATGTGGGCAGTGGAGATTGGGGGTTTACAGAAAGCACAATTCTTTTCCAGAAAGTCAGGCTGTTTTTTAACCCTATAAAACCCTGTATCATCAGTGTCATTTGGGAATAGGGAAACGCATAAATTTAACACATTAGTAGCCTTCACACAGAGAGGTTAGAAAAATCTGTTAGAGCATCAAAGGAATAGCCTAGAAAAACCTGGAATAAATACCTAAATCAGTGTTTCTCAAACATTAATGACCTTAGGATAACCTAGGGGCATTGTTCTAAGAAATTTCGGATATACCTTGGAATATATGGCACTGTGAAACCTAGAATCAGTCTTGCTACTAAATATTCTGAATTTGATATGCATGATCCTCTTAGTGTGTCTTGAATAATCTGGACTTTACACATCCTTAACTTCTACTTTCTTAGTCAGATAGCAAGTGCCTTTCCTTAGTAGGATTCAGAAATTTTAAGAATCAAATGTATTAGATGTGCAATCTTCTTATCTTTAAAAACATGATTTCACACAGTTCCGAGGAAACTTCTGAATTTGGTGGATTTCCATCTGCTTATTAATCCCAATTGCTTTGTAGCATTTAAGTGTAATCCTTCCTTCCACAAACATTTCTCTCTGCGAGGGTGTTTGCATGTATCTCTTTTCTCCCCAAATGGTCTTGACATCAGTTTGCTCAAGTGGCTTATTCCATTTCTGACTCTATAGTTCACTGGGCTTACCCTTTTTCTGCTCAGCCACAATTTCAATGTGCTGTGTTCCCCCTCAGTCTATCACCATTACATCATACCTTTTGTCCAATCACATTTCTCCACGGCTGTCCATTTTCTCCTTGAGCTTCAGCATAAGAATAGACAGTTTTCCCCAGGTCTTTGAATCTTTAGTTCTGAGGGCTTTTGTGTCATGTAAACTTGGAATAAATAAACTCCTTATGCTTTAAAAAATATAAAGATGCTTTTCTACATTATATGAAAAAGTAACTTTTCTACTGTGCAGAGAAATATAAGAAGGCGATATCTGTCGCATAACAATCAAAGATACCCCAAAGTATGGGGTATTAGATTGTATACTCAGTTGCTAGCTATAGATTATAGAAATAATTGTGTTAAACTATTATATACCTGAAGTTGAAGTAAAATATGTCAGAACTTTCTAAAAAAGAAATATCAATTCATCCATTGTACGAATAAAGGAATAGATTGCAGCCTACTTGCATGAAGTGATTGCATTAGTAAGGTGGAATTTTATTTTTAAAACCTAAAAGACAGACCTTTTTGAATGCTGCCATTATTTACCGTACCATTAACAGTTCCTTCTTTCATGGCCTCGCTGCTATATTAAAGACCTGCTTCAATCGAAAAATATTCTCTATGGTTGCTGGCTGATGGTATAATTATACTAAGTTGTCAAGAGACTATTTTTGATTCCCAGGGTAAAGTTCCTTTCTTTAGATCCCACAGAATTGACATGCTTCACTGTTCATTATTCATCATTCTTTTGCTTTCTCTGTTTTACAGTCTGGATCAAGAAAACCTCCCCTGGAGACTCTCCCGCACATGCTTAGGCATCTTGGTGATGTTTCATTTTATTTCGAATTTTTCCTACTTGCTCAAGGCTTGCCTAACTACAGCTTGATCAGTATGGTTGTTCTAGGTAGTTTAATGAGACCATCTGACTTCACTAATTTCTGGATTTTGTTTCTTGGGGTTGTTATTATTGTTGTTTTGTTCTTTGCCTATGGCTGAGGAGCTCTTTCCACAACAAACAAGCAAACAACGTACCAGACACAAAAACAACCAAACCTGCTAGTTTTTCTCAGGGGGCTCAATGTTTAATTTATTCATACAAAATTTTTTTGTCTTGTGTTTCTCTCCCTTCTCCTCAGCATTCTCTTCCTCTTCCTTATGTTTATAGAAAAGCTCAAGCAGCCTTCTTCACTAATAGGCAGGGCCAAGGGTGGAGTTCTGCCTCTGGGAAATGTTTACTCTGGAAAAACATAGGAGACATTTGTTTGGTCTGACTCATCTAGAATATGCCAGAAATCATCCTGGGCAAAAAGAGATGTCTTAAATATTGATGCCTGTCTAGACTAAATTTCATGTTTAAAATACAAATAAACATGGTAACTGCAACCTCTTAATTAGCCACTAAATATTTACCGGTCTACTAATATTGTGATAGTCATCTTTCCTTCCAAGGATATGCACATAAACACAATCATTTTTTGTGTGATCTGCCTGACAAATGATTACTCTTGAGATGTAGCCATTTTCAAGCCTTCCCTTGCAACTCAAAAGAATAATGCTAAGGAAAAGATCAATTTATGCATTTATTCATCTCAAAGCCATTTGTGTCTGTGTTAGGGGGTATGAGGTATGGAGGGAGGGGAAAGCAAGTAATACCCTGACCCTGATTTCACTGCTTGACCCTATCTTTGCTCTTAAATCTCCCTGTGAATTTTCTGCCAGAAATCGTGACCCAAAGGACTCTGATCCCTCGTTCCTGCCTCTGGCCAGCAGTTCAGCTATTACCATAACCCTCCTCCCTAGATGACCACTGTTTCACTTGAAAACAGAGAAAGGGAAAAACTAGTTGAACCACTTCCACGCTATTTTCTTTTCATCTTATTAAACTAAATTTAAGGGAAGTCTTCTTTTTATCCATGTATTTGTTCAGTCAGATATTTTTATTCCTCACATTTATTTATTTATTTATTTATTTATTTATTGGTGCATTGCAATCATACATGTTGATGCAGTTCAGGGTGATAGAGGCATACATGCACACAGCACTCGTTGAGCTCTCCCCCAGTTCCCACCCCACTCCCTCCTCCTCCCCACCTTCCCCTGCTTGACACAGTGTTTGGCATTGATAAGTTTGTGTATGTGCATCATGTCCATTGAAGTGTTTCCCTCTTCAGGTCTTCATCCCCTACTCTGCCTCCCTCAGTTAGATCCCCTCCCTCACTCCACTAAGGTTTCTCCTCCTTTGTCTGGAGTCCCTCCTGTGTCCCAATTTCTCCCCGACTTCCGCATATGAGGGAAACATCTGACCTTTCACTTTTTGTGACTGACTAATCTCACTTAACATAATGTTCTCCATTGTCATCCATTTCCCTGCAAATGACATAATTTTGTTCTTCTTTATGACTGAGTAGAATTCCATTGTGTGTATATCCCATAATTTTGTAATCCAGTCATTTGTTGATGAACACCTAGGCTGGTTCCATAATTTGACAATTGTGAATTGTGCAGCTATAAACATAGATATGCATGCGTTACTGTGGTAGTCTGGTTTCAATTCCTTTGGGTAGATACAAGGAAGTGGTATTGCTGGGTCATACAGTAGGTTCATTCCCATTCTTCTGAGAATCCTCCACACTGTTTTCCAAAGTGGTTGCACTAATTTGCAATCCCACCAACAGTGTATTAGAGTTCCTACTTCTCCACATCCTCGCCAGCATTTGTTGTTGTGTTTTTAATGATTGCCTTTCTAATTGGGGTTAGGTGAAATCTCAGGGTAGTTTTGATTTGCATCTCTATGGTTAAAAATTATATTGAACAATTTTTCATATATTTATTGGCCATTTGCATTTCTTCTTTTGTGAGTTTCCATTTAGTTCATGTGCCCATTTTTTTGGTTGGGTTATTTGTCTTTTTGCCAGTGAGTTTCTTGAGTTCTTTGTATATTCTTTTTTTTTTTTTGCGGTACTGGGGATTGAACCCAGGGTCATTTTACCTCTGAGCTACACCCCCAGCCCTATTTTTTTAATTCCTTATTTTGAAACAGGGTCTCACTAAGTTGCGGAGGGCTTCACTAAGTAGCTAAGGCTGACTGCGAACCCGGATCCTCCGGTCTGGTCTCAGCCTCCCAAGTACTGGGATTACAAGCGTGTGACACCACACCTGGCTGAGTTCTTTGTATATTCTAGATATTAGTCCTCTATCGGAAGAGTGGCTGGCAAAGATCTCGCATTCTGTCCACTCTCTCTTAAGGTTCTTGATAGTTTACTTTGCTGCACGGAAGTTCTTCAGTTTAATGCAATCCCACATATTAATCCTCATTTTAGTTTCTTTTGCCTTTGGGGCCTTGTTGAGGAAGTTTTTACCTGTGCCTATATGTTGGAGTTTTGGTCCTATGAACCTCTTCAAGTAACTGCAAAGTCTCTGGTCTAATTTCCAGCTCTTTGATCCATCTTGAGTTGACCATTGTACAGGGTGAGAAAGTGGGATTTATTTCCTTTTATTATACATATTAATAACTAGTTTTGCAAATGCTATTTGTTGAAAAGGGTATTTTTTTCCAGAATGTGTTTTTGGCCCCTTTGTCACAAGTCAATTGGATGTGTGTGGATTTTTTTCTGAATCTTCTATTCTGCTCCATTGGTCTCAATTCATTTTTTATATAGAAAATACTTGTTATAGCCAGGCTCAGTGGCATACACCTCTAATCCCAGTACTTGGGAGGCTGAGACAGGAGAATCATAGGTACGAGGACAAACTCAGCAACTTAGCAAAACCTTGTTTCAAAATAAAAAAAAAGGGCTGGGGGTATAACTCAGAGGTAGAATGCCCTTATATTCAATCCCCAGTACCACAAAAAGAAAAAAACAAAGAAAGAAAAGAAACTATTTATTTATTTATTCATTTATTTTTTGCAGTACTGGGGATTGAACCCGGGGCATTCTACCTCCGAGCTACACCCCCCAGCCCTATTTTTTTTATTCTTTATTTTGAAACAGGGTCTCACTAAGTAGCTGAAGCTGGTCATAAACCCGGATCCTCCGGTCTCAGCCTCCCAAGTACTGGGATTACAAGTGTGCGTCACCACGCCCGGCTAGAAAATATTTATTATATGCTCAGCTACATGTTAATTGTAAAGGAGCAGTAATGGGGGAGTACAAAGTGGTGGTGGGTGGTATTGACAATAGAAAGGGCCATAAATAACCTTAAATAAACAGAAGACATTACCACCTTGAAATCTACCTGGGGAAAACTTATATCCCCAAGTCAAATAAATTTAAAAATTAACAAGTAACAGGTAAAAAATATATACTATAATGTAATCAATATATATGAGTGGTAACAGGGATGGGAGAGCCTACACATATTTAATGCAGTTCAACATTTGAGTAGATAGTATGTTCTAGAGTCTATTTCAAAAGCAATGTGAAACTGGGCATGGTGGCACACATCTCTAATCCCAATAACTCAGGAGGCTAAGGCAGGAGGATCACAGGTTCATGGCAAGCCTCAGCAACTTAGTGAGACCCCATCTCAAAATACAAAATGAAAACGACTAGTGTTGTAGCTTAGTGGTAGAGTGCCCCTGGGTTCAATCCCCAGTACTGGGTTAGGGGCCAATATCAAAGAAAATAAGATGATAAAGATAATAATCCTGAAGCAGAGATAGACACAGATACCTTTACCATAAAGCTCACTGTGCTGAATATTTTAAGATCTACGAAGTGCCAATGGGGGGAATTGTGTAGGGAGAAAGTCATTATGCATGAGGGGGCTAGGAAAAGGTTGGTAAAGAGGTGTGGTTTCAGATTGGATGTGAAGGATATAGCTAATATTTTTTAGGTCGAAGTGGTGGGAGGAAGGTGGCAGTGTGGGGAAGTGCAGGGTATAGAGATGGGCAAGTCATATTCAGATTCTGTGCAGTGTTTCAGTCATAATGCATATGGTAGGATGAAAGAGGAGTTCAGATGGAAAGACAGGCTAGATGGGCTGCAAAGGCTCTTTTTTGTGGTACTAGGGATTGAACTCAGGGGCATTCTACCTTTGAGCTACACACACCCCAGCCCTTTTTATTTATTTATTTATTTTTATTTTTTTTATTTTATTTTTTTGCGGTTTCGGGAATTGAACTCAGGGGCGTTCTACCTCCGCGCTACACCCCCGGCCCTATTTTTTATACTTTATTTTGAAACCGGGTCTCATGAAGTTGCGGAGGGCCTCACTAAGTAGAGAGGGAGAGAGAGAGAGAGAGAGAGAGAGGGAGAGAGAAAGAGAGCTGAGGCTGGGCACGATCCCAGATCCTCCGGTCTCCGCCTCCCAAAGTACTGGGATTACAAGCGTGCACCAC
>PVJS01057972.1:0-11907 GCA_004027185.1 Glis glis
TGGCCGTGAACCCGGATTCTCCGGTCTCTGCCTCCCAAAGTACTGGGATTACAAGCGTGTGCCACCACGCCCGGTTGAGACCCTGTTTTAAAATAAAGAATTAAAAATAGGGCTGGGGGTGTAGTTCGGAAGTAGAATGCCCCTGGGTTCAATCCCCAGTACCACAAAAGAAAAATTATTCAAGCCAAATCAGAGTTCTAACTTCTCTGAGAAAATGACAACAAATGGACAGATGAACATTACCTTCCCTCACTTCATTTGGGTAAGCTGTGTGTGTGTGTGTGTGTGTGTGTGTGTGTGTGTGTGAAGGGGTACTGGGGATGGAGCCACAGTCCTTCTACCTCCAGGCTACACCCCCAGACCTATTTTATTTTTTATTTGGATACGAGGTCTTATTAAGTTGCTGAGGCTGGCTTCAAACCTGTGATCCTCCTGTCTCAGCCTCTCAAATACTGGGATTACAAGCATGAACCACCATGCCCAGCCTTGGGTAAGCTTTTCTTCTCTCTTCTAAAGCTCATCAGAGCTTCAGAACTTAAAGGACAAACCAGGTTTCCCCATGAGGTAGCTGCCACCCCAAAAAATGAAAGAAAAGGATGAACATGGACTGTTTTCTTCAATAATTTCAGTGAAAAAGAGAGGAAAGAAAAGGCAAAGATGAGATTTTCTGGGACAATCTTTGGGTTCTGAGGATACTGATTTCTTCCTCCTCAATCTAACTGCCAGACTCTCCATAAGTGCTATGGTATCTGTATTATATGTTTAACAGTGAAATCGGAATCCGGTTACAAAAACGAGGTGATAAAAATAGACTAAGAAAGCCAAGGCTGATCCACATGGGAATCTTAGTACTTAGAATAGAAGATCAAAAAGACAAATTTTTAAAGAGTGTTGTGAAAAGTTGAAGAAGGTTCAAAACAGAGGTATTCTGAAACACAGGATATAGGCTGGGGTGTAGCTCAGTGGTGGAGTGATTGCCTACCATGAACAAGGTCCTGCATTTGATCCCCAGCACTGCAAATATAAATAAACAAACAAACATAAATAAATAAAACAAAACACAGGATAGAACACTGAATGCACAATAAAGTCCCAGTTTTCAACAAGATAAATACATAAAACATACTTCCTTTTTCAAACAAGATCTATTATAGATAAGATATATCCATCCAAAAAAGCTCTATCAACCCCCAAAGCAAAGGAAACAAAAGCAAAAATAGATCAATGGGATTGCATCAAACAAAAAGCTTCTACCCAGCAAGGAAAACAATCATGAGAGTGAAAAAACAATGTGCTAAATGGGAGAAAATATTTGTACTGCTGGGCGTGTGGTGCACGTTTGTTATCCCAGTACTTGGGAGGCTGAGACAAGAGGATCTCAGGTTCGCGGCCAGCCTCAGCAACTTAGTGAGGCCTTCTGCAACTTAGTGAGACCTTGTTTCAAAATAAAAAATAAAATAGGGCTGGGGATGTAACTCAGAGGCAGAATGCCCTTGAGTTCAATCCCCAATATCGGAAAAAAGAATTTTGTACACTCTATCTAATAGAAGATTAATATACAGACTATATAAAGAACTAAAAAAACCTCAATAACAAAAGAACAATTAGCTTTATTAAACAATGGGCAATGGACCTAAATAGACATTCCTCAAAAGAAGACAGACAAAAGATATAAGCCACATACATAAAAACTTTATCAAACTCCCGAAAATGCAAACTAATCTACAGTGACAGCAAATCAAGTGGTTGAAGAGGGCCTCCAAAGGGGCACAGGAGGGCCGGGCATGGTGGCACATGCTTGTAATCCCAGTACTTGGGAGGAGGAGACAGGAGGATTACAGGTTGGCAGCCAGCCTCAGCTACTTAGCGAGGCATTCCACAATTTAGACCCTGTTTCAAAACAAAAAATAAAATAGGCCTGGGGGTATAATGCAGTGGCAGAATGCCCCTGGTTCAATCCCCAGAACCCCCCAAACAAAAAAAAAAAGGAAAGTGCTCAGCGTAACTCATCACCAGGGAAATGCACATTGCAATCACAATGAGATATTACCTTACCCAGTAAGAATGGCTACTATCAAAAAGACCAAAGGTAACAAGTGCTGGCAAGGATGTGGAGAAAGGTAACACATCAGTACAGTCATTATGGAAAACAGTGTAGAGGACCTCCAAAAAATAGAACTACCATATAAACCAACAATCTCACTAGTAGGTGTATAGCCAAAGAAAGCGTAATAAGTATGTTAAAGAGACACCTGCACCAGGCGTGGTGGCACACGCCAGGGATGCTGACACACTATTCACAATAGCCAACAAATAGAAACAACCTGCATCCATTGGCTGATGAATGAAGAGAATGTGGCACATATACATACTGGAATACTAAACACCCATAGAAAATGAAATCCTGAAATTTGTGACAACATGGATGGAACTGGAGATCATTATGTTACATGAAATAAGCCAGGCATAGAAAGACAAGTAACACATGATCTCGCTTGTATGTGGATCTGAAAAAGCCGCTCTTAAACCGGGTGTGGTGGCACCCGCCTGTAATCCCAGTACTTGGGAGGCTGAGACGGTAAGATCACAAATTTGAGAACGGCCTCAGCAAGTAGTGAAACTCTCGTCAACCTAACAGGACCCTGTTTCAAGAGGTAGAATGCCCTGGGCACACAAAAAAGGCTGCTCTTTTAGAAGTAGCGAGTAGAATGGTGGTGATGGGAGGCTGGGGAGAGTAGGTAGCAGGGAGGGATAGGGAAAAATTGATCAATGGATACTGTGTTATAGTTAGACAGGGCTAAGAAATTCCCGAATGCTATTACATAGCAGGGTGACCACATATAACAATTATGTACCGCATATCTCAAAAGGCTTGAGGAAAGGATTTTGAGTGGTTTCACCATAAAGAAATTAAATATTTGAGGAGACAGATGTTTGACCTGATTTCAGTATCATACAATGTATACATATATCAAAATATCATGTGACACCTCATAATATATAGAAATTTTATGTTTTATGTATCAGTTACAAAATATATCTAATAAATAAAAAAAAAGCTCTATCAAAGGGTTAACTGGAAGCCGGGTGTGGTGGCACACACTTGTAATCCCAGTACTTGGGAGGCTGAGACAGGAGGATCACAGTTTCATGGCCAGCCTCAGCTACTTCGTGAGGCCCTCTGCAACTGAGTGAGATCCTGTTTCAAAATAAAGTATAAAATATAGGGCTGGGGATGTAGCTCGGAGGTAGAATACCCCTGGGTTCAATCCCCAGTACCACAAAAAAAAAAAAAAAGTGTTAACTGGGGGCTGGGGATATGCACGAGGCCCTGGGTTTGATATTCACCACCACCACCACCCCCCCACACACAAAGGTTATTTATTGCTGATGAGATTACAAGTGATTTTCATTCATTTACAGGTTTCTCTATTTCCTACAATGAACATGAATTATTTTTATAATCTGAAGAAATAAATATTTCAACTTAATGGAATCACTGTCTTATAAAAAGTGGCTTAATTATTTTAAAACCATTATAGTAAACAATCAAAATAAAGTAGAAATGCCAATACATAGAGGTAATGTTTCATAAGCATCTATCTTAACTTTTCAAAATTAGGACAACTTCATCTAATTTTCTTAGTTCCTGCCTTCTCACCTCAATTTAGACTGCTTCCAAATGTTCTTTTTTTTTAAATCTTCAATTTCTCCCTTTGAACTGATTCCTCCCCATCTGCTTTCAAACATGCTCAGGTTTCCCCTATCAACTCCTTTGCTCTTTCTGTTTTCCTTTCCTGCCAAATATCTACAATGGGTGCTTTTTAGCCTCCAGTTTGTCTTTAACCCTTTACAATCTTGCTTTCATTTTGTGCTGTCAGCTGAAAAAGGTGCATCTTCAACATTACTTAATTGCTATCTGGAGCCTTTACAGCACTGATGATGCTCATCAAGGTCACCCAAGCCAACGCTAAAGACTGCTCACGCTCCATCACCAGCGAGCTCTCATCACTCCATGGCCCTTCCCTGGCTTTCTGCTCCTAGCACCCAGCAATATTGACTCTCTGTGTTCCTTTACCATTCTCCCAGCTCCTTTTCCTTTAGCAACTCCTCTCTCTGCACTAAAACTGAGGAAGTAAACTTTCACCACTTCAGCTATTGCTCTAGAACCCAGTATCTCCTCTAACTTCTTTGTATTTGGCTTCCCGGTCTGCCACTGCTGAGTCACAACCAACATGTCTAAAATCTCTTCAATCTCTTTAACATCAATCCAAGCTACCACATTTGAAATTACTAACATCAAAAGTCTCTCTAAGCCAGGCACAGTGGCACATGCCTGTAATCCCAGTACTTGGGAGGTTGAGACAGGAAGACAACAGGTTCGAAGCCAGCCTCACTCAGCAACTTAGTGAAATCCTGTTTCAAAATAAAAATTTAAAATGGGCTGGGGGTTTAGTTCAGAGGTAGAGTGCCCCTGGGCTCAATTCCCAGTACAAGGGGGAAAAAAATCTCTCAGACTAGAAACCTGGGAGTTATCTTCATTCCTCTCCTTCCTGGGAAAAAGTCACTAAATCTTCTTGAATCTTCCTTCAAAATATTTCACGGATTCATCCATTCTGACCTTCCCTTCTCCACAGTCAGAACTATAGCTTCCGTCAAGCCTAAATTACTAGAAACATTATTTGATTTTCCTATCACCAGTCTTCTTCTGGTCTCTACAAATCATCCTGGTCTCTGCTACATCTGCCTGTAGTGTTAATAAAAAAAATAGTTCTAAAGAATATCCCAAGCTATTGGGGTAATGAGGCACTGCCTGAGGTGCAAATTTCAAGGGCAACAAATAAACTCAGTAATCAAATATAAAAAAAAAAAGAAAGAAAGAAGCCGGGCGTGGTAGTGCACACTTGTAATCCCAGTACTTGGGAGGCTGAGACAGGAGGATCCAGGTTCGCAGCTAGCCTCAGCTACTTAGGCCTTCTGCAACTCAGTGAGACCCTGTTTCAAAATAAAGAATAAAAAATAGGGCTGGGTTATAGCTTGGAGGTAGAATGCCCCTGGGTTCAATCCCCAGTACCGCAAAAAAAAAAAAAAAAGGCAATGGAGCCAGGCATGGTGGCACACACCTGTAATCCCAGTAGTTGGGAGGCAAGACAGGAGGATCACAGGTTCAAGGACAGCTTCAGAATAAAAATTTAAAAATAGGTCTGGGGGTATAGCTTGGAGGTAAAATGCCTCTGGGTCCAATCCCCAGTAACACACACACACACACACACACACACACACACACACCAATGGTAGAGCCCGGGGACACAGAAAGTTGACTCCAAAGGTTAAGAGGAAGCTACTGGGTAGAGGGACACATTCTACATCTTGACCATGGTGGTGATTACACAACTGTGTGCATGTCAAAACTCACAAAAATGAAGCACTGCCATGCCTGGAAGCCCAGCGACTCAGGAGGCTGCAGCAGGAGGATCCTAAGTTTGAGGCCAGCCTCAGCAACTTAGCAAGACCCTGTCTAAAAATAAAATAAAAGCCGGGCGTGGTGGCGCACGCTTGTAATCCCAGTACTTTGGGAGGCAGAGACCGGAGGATCCGGGTTCGAGGCTAGCCTCAGCTCTCTCTCTCTCTCTCTCCCTGTCTCTCCAGTGAGGCCCTCTGCAACTTCGTGAGACCCAGTTTCAAAATAAAGTATAAAAAAATAGGGCCGGGGGCGTAGCGCGGAGGTAGAACGCCCCGGTACCGCAAAATAAAAAATAAAAAATAAAAAATAAAATAAAATAAAATAAAAAGGGCTGGGCATGTAACTCTGAGGTAGAGTACCCCTGGGTTCAATCCACTGTACTACACCAAAAAACAAAACATCTCATAGAAATGATACCTCACTAACTTAAAAGAAACTAGGACCCAGAGCATATGCCATACATGGTTTTTCAATAGGATCCTTGGACACTAGACACTTGCTTGACAGAACTTAGAAAATTATGGCCACATCCATTCTTTTCCCTGGAAGAAACTGTCCACTCTTCAGTCCTGAATGTTTTAGAAGCATCCCTTAAAATATCTGGAATATATATTTGTTTTACATGGCAATTACCAAGACCAGCCCTACTGGTTTTGCGTGCTCCCGTCAGCTGTGTGGGCTGGGACTGGCCCTGCAGACTATGCAAGAGATGCCCTCGGTGCCCTCTGCATGCAGTGGTGTATGGTGAGTGTTCTCCCTTGGAGGCCTGTGGGAGTTAAAAGCTTAATCTGCAGACGCTTCCAGGGGCTCCTCTTGCCTTGCTCAGCTCTCTAAAAAGCTTTCTAGCCAGGCAAGGTGGCTGGCCCTTACTCCCAATACTTGGGAGGCTGAGACAGGAGGATCACAGATTCGAAGCCAGCTTCAGCAACTTAGCAAGGCTCTCAGCAACCTACAGATGCTCTCAGCACCCTAGTGAGACCTTGTTTCCAAATCAAAAAAGAAAAAAAAAAATAGGGCTGGAGGTAGAATGTCCCTGGGTTCAATCACTAGCACCATAAATAAATAAATAAATAAATAAATAAATAAATAAATAAGTAGATAAATAAATAAATAATGCTTTCTGCTCACTATTCAGTAGGTATCACAATTTATTAATTGGGTAAAGAATTAAAAACTGTGGCTTGAAGATTAGGCCAAACAGACACAGGTTCAAATTCCCAACATTCCCACTTAACTAGCCATGTAAGCGTGAACACAGAGGAGTCTCACTTTCTTCATTGATAAAAGCAAAGATGTGCTGGGCATGGTGGCGCACGCTTGTAATCCCAGTACTTTGGGAGGCAGAGACCGGAGGATCCGGGTTCGCAGTCAGCCTCGGCCCTCTCTCTCTCTCTCTCTCTCTCTCTCTCCCTGTCTCTCTCTCTCTCTCCTTAGTGAGGCCCTCCGCAACTTCGTGAGACCCGGTTTCAAAATAAAGTATAAAAAATAGGGCCGGGGGCGTAGCGCGGAGGTAGAACGCCCCTGCGTTCAATCCCCGGTACTGCAAAAAAAAAAAATATATATATATATATTAAAAAAAAGCAAAGATGTTGGAGCTGAGGTTGTAGCTCAGTGGTAGAGTGCTTGGCTACCATGTATAAGGTCCTGGGTTCAATTCCCAGCATAGCCAAAAAAAAAAATTATGTATTTACCCTGCCTTACTCCAAAACAACAAGAAAACCTGCAAACAATAGGATAAAGAGAAATGGGAGTAAGTTAATTACCAAACTGTTGAAACTTAAGGAGAGAATATTATGTGTGTTAAAGTGATTTCAAACCAGTAGGCAAAATTTGGCAGAACACTAATAATGGAGCATCACATAGAGATCAAGGGATCCAGTTTATGAGTGGATGGCAAAATATTAAAGCTTTTACAAAAGGAGATGGAGTGGAAAGGGGTAGGGACTTCTTTTTGGCAATACTAAGGATTGAGCCCAGGGGTTCTCTACCACTGAGCTCCAGCTCCAGCCCTTTCTATTTATTTTTTCTGAGACAGGATCTTGCTAAATTTCTGAAGCTGTCCTTGAACTTTCTATATTATGTCTCTGTCTTACACACTGCTGGGACTACAGGGGTGTGCCATCATGCCCAGTTTCTGGACTTCCAAACTATTATAAGCATCTCTGAACACAGAAAGCTTAACTGTCACATTAGGTCTCATTTTCTAACTTTTGCAATTACTATTTCCTGTCTGTCCTAATGTTTCATTTTTATTGAAACAAATGTTTCTTCTCCTTCAAATACCCCCTTTCCAGCCTAACACTTCATCCCAGTCTCTCTTACCATGATACCATGATTTGAGTTCAAATCTTCCTCACTGAAGCTTTTTTTTTTTTTTTTTGGTAGTACTAGTACTAGGGATTAAACTCAGGGGCACTCTACCACTGGGCTACCACCCCAGCCCTTTTTAATTTTGAGACTGGGTCTCACTAAATTACCCAGGCTGGCCTTGAATGTGCAATCCTTCTACCTTAGCTTCCTGAGTTATTGGGAATACAGAAGTATGCCACCAAGCCCAGCTTTTAAGCATTTCTTTTTTGTTTGTTTTTGTTTTTTACTACTGGGGATCGAACCCAGAGGCATTCTATCTCCAAGCTATACCACCAGCCCGATTTTATTTCTTATTTGGAAACAGGGTCTCACTAAGTTGCGGAGGGCCTCACTAAGTAGCTGAGGCTGGCTTTGAACCTGTGATCATCCTGTCTCACCCTCCCAAGTACTGGGATTACAAGCGTGCGCTACAATGCCCGACTTTTTAAGCATTTCTTGATTCTTGTATTCAGTGATCTCTTTCTTTACCACTTTTTTTGTACTTAGTTAATACTGCACAGTTTAGTTCTTTAACAACTAACAACTGATGGCCTAAATATAAAATATTACTGGGCAATAATGGATCTTGCCAACTGGACTACAAAACATCTCTTGAACAGGGATTGCATTTTTGTACCTTAACATATACAATCTAAAAAGCAATTCAACAACTATTAATGTAAACACACACACACACACACACACTCTTCAGTGAGCAAATGAATATCATCACAAAGTACTAGTACTTTAAGATTTTTTTTTTTTTTTTTGCGGTACCGGGGATTGAACCCAGGGGCATTCTACCTCCGCGCTACACCCCCGGCCCTATTTTTTTTTATACTTTATTTTGAAACCGGGTCTCACGAAGTTGCAGAGGGCCTCACTAAGGAGAGAGAGAGAGAGAGAGAGAGAGAGACAGAGAGAGAGAGAGAGAGAGAGAGAGAGAAAGCTGAGGCTGGCCGCGAACCCGGATCCTCCGGTCTCCGCCTCCCAAAGTACTGGGATTACAAGCATGCGCCACCACGCCTGGCTACTTTAAGATTTTTTTAAGCCGGGTGTGGTGGCTCATGCCTATAATGCCAGTACTTAAGAAGCTGAGATAGGAGGATCACAGGTTTGCAGCCAGCTTCAGCAACGTAGGCCCTCTGCAACTTAGTGAGACCCTGTTTCCAAATAAAAAATAAAATAGGGCTGGGGGATGTAGCTTGGAGGTAGAATGACCCTGGGTTCAATCACCAGTACCACCACCACCACCAAAAAAAAAAAAAAATATATATGTATGTATTAATTCACCACATGCTATGTGTCAAGAGATGAATAAGAATTACATGTTTTATTTCTCAAGAAGCCCAAAGCCTAGAGGGGAAGAATGACAAGAAAGTCAAGAAATTTAATCAGTGCTATAAAAGAGGAATAGATGGTACACGTTACTAGAAACATAAAGACTGTGAATCTAATTTTAGGGGCACTGAAGCATCAGGAATAAATCTACTAGACTTGAGTCCTGATGACAAACAGGAAATTATAAAATGAAGGAAAGCTCTTTAGTTAAGCAACCACAGTAAAACTCTTATGTACTCAAAGATCAGAATCTAGAGCTTTCCCTATTCCCATATTTTCCATTTTCCAGAAATAGTTGTTCAATTTGGGTATGAATGGAAAGCAAAAGCAGAGAATGTGATAGGGAACTTCACAATGGACAGATCAAGTTGACAACATCCAAACCACTGGTCAATCTTAGCATCTCAGCAACCAGATATTATATACCTCCTGATATGATACAACAGGAAAATACTACACAACCCTAGTAATAAATATTCTTAGCCGGGCAGGGTGGTGCATGTTTGTAATTCCAGTACTTGGGAGGCTGACACAGGAGGATTGCAGGTTCGTGGCCAGCCTCAGCAACTTAGGCCGTCTGCAATTTAGTGAGACCCTGTTTCCAAATAAAAAATAAAATAGGGCTGGGCATCTAGCTCAGAGGTAGAATGCCCCTGGGTTCCATCCCCAGTACTACAACAACAACAACAACAACAACAAAATCTACCTGAATATAACTACCTATTACCATTTACCAGCTTAAAGGAAATAAGGAAGAGGAACCTGTCAGCCACCACCATGGAATGCAACTAGAAAAATCTGAAAACAGATTCGTTAGGACACAAGACTCGGTTTGTTCAATAAATTCTTTGCAAGAAAAAAACCAGGAAAGCCCTATATATTATAAGAGACTTTAGAACTATACTAATTAAAAACAATGTATGGACAATGCTTAGATCCTAGTTTAAAATCAACTAAAAGTATCAAAATAGGGATGTTTAATATTGACTGGATATGTGGTAATATTAAGTAGTGGCTACTTATTTATAATTTCCAAGCATACCATAATTTTACATACATACATGCATGCACACCCCCACCCTCACCCCCATTCAACCATCACCACAATCAAGATAGTGAACCACCCACCATCTCCAAAACTTTACTGTGGCCCCCTGTTTTTTGTTTTGTGTAGTTGGGTTTTTTTTTTGGAGGGGTTGATTGTTTTCAGTACTAGGGATTGAACCAGGAGCATACACCCCAGCCCTTTTTATTTTGAAACAGGGTCTCACTAAGTTGCTGTGGACCTTGCAAAATTTCCCAGGCTGTCCTTGAATCTGCGATCCTCCGGTCTCAGCTTCCCAAGTTCTGGGATTACAGGCGCGCACTCTCCTGTGACCCTTTGTAAGCCCTCTTCAACCACTTGATCTGCTATCACTGTAGATTAGTTTCATTTTCTAGTTTGATACAGTTTTTATGTATGTGGCTTCTTCACTCTAAATAATAATTTTGAGAATCATCCACATTGTTGGATGTGTCAATAATCCATTACTTTTTACTGCTGAGCAGTGTTCTACTGTGGAGATATGCCACAATTTGTCTGGATTTGGGGTCAGGAAAAAGTGTGAAACGTGGAAGAAATCAGAAACAAACATGGAAAAAATTATCTCTATCATTTTAGAATATCTGCATCAATCTGACTGCTTCCAGAGAGATGAACTACAAAGCTGGGGAACAAAAGTAGCAAAGAAACGTCTTACTTATGTTCATTTTACATCAAAATTTGTATTTCCAAGCTGGGCATGGTGGTACATACTTGTAATCCCAGTACTTGGAAGGCTGAGACAGGAGGATCTACAGGTTCAAAGCCAGCCTCCCTTGGCAACTCAGTGAGGCCCTCATCAACCTAGCAAGACCCTATTTCCAAATAAGAAATAAAATTGGGCTGGGCATGTAGCTTGGAGGTAGAATGCTTCTGGGTTCAATCCCCAGTATCCAAAAAAAAAAAAAATGTATTTCCTACAAATATTACTTACCTTAAAAATAAATTAAAATAAAAAATCACCAGTAATTCAACCACCAATAATGCCTGGTATTTTTCCTCCTATCCAGCTTACTTCTATATGCTGCATCCTGCCATTAATATAATGTATTTTCCTATATTACAAAGGCTTCTTTTGTGTGGTACTAGGGATTGAACCCAGAGACATTCTAGCTCTGAGCTACACCCCCACCCCTTTTCATTTTTTATTTTGAAACAGGGTCTTGTTAAGTTGCAGAGGGCCTCACTAAATTGCTGAGGCTGGCTGCAAACCTGTGATCCTCCTATCTTAGCCTCCCAAGTACTGGGATTACAAGTGTGAGCCACCACACTTTGCTTTAGAAAGGCTTTAGAAAATATGATTTAAATAAGCTCACAAAATTTTATTACAAGGGTGCTATTTATTCTCATTTGGATTACAGAAAATTACTATAATGAATAATCAAGACAGGAGGATCGCCGGGCGTGGTGGCGCACGCTTGTAATCCCAGTACTTTGGGAGGCAGAGACCGGAGGATCCGGGTTCGCGGCCAGCATCAGCTCTTTCCCTCTCTCTCTCTCTCTCTCCCTGTCTGTCTGTCTCTCTACTTAGTGAGGCCCTCCGCAACTTCATGAGACCTGGTTTCAAAATAAAGTATAAAAAAATAGGGCCGGGGGTGTAGCGCGGAGGTAGAACGCCCCTGGGTTCCATCTCCGGTACCGCCAAAAAAAAAAAAAAAAAAAAAAAAAAAAA
>PVJS01057973.1:0-11907 GCA_004027185.1 Glis glis
TTTTTTTTTTTTTTTGGATAGGTACTGGAGATTGAACCCAGGGGTGCACTACCCCTGCAGCTACACCCCAGCTCTTTTAAAAATTTTATTTTTAGCCGGACGTGGTGGCGCACGCTTGTAATCCCAGTACTTTGGGAGGCGGAGACCGGAGGATCCAGGTTCGCGGCCAGCCTCAGCTCTCTCTCTCTCTCTCTCTCTCTACCTAGTGAGGCCCTCCGCAACTTTGTGAGACCCGATTTCAAAATAAAGTATAAAAAAATAGGGCCGGGGGTGTAGCGCGGAGGTAGAACGCCCCTGGGTTCAATCCCCGGTACTGCAAAAAAATAAAAAATTTTTTATTTTGAGATAGAGTCTCACTAAGTTGCCCATGCTGGCGTGGAACTTGAATTCTCCTGCCTCAGCCTCCTGAGTCACTGGGATTACAGGCATGTGCCACAGCACCAGGCTTCAGAAATGTTTTTGAATAGGTGAATAAATCAATGAATGATAATAAGACAACAGGCATTCATTTATGTTCCCTTATGCTTTATTCATGTGTGGAGGGGTACTGGAGATTGAACCCAGGAGCATTCTACCTCTGAGCTACACCCCCAGACCTATTTTACTTTTTATTTTGAGACAGGGTCTTTCTAAATTGCTGAATCTGGCCTTGAACCTGCAATCCTGTCTCAGCCTCCCAAGTACCGGGGTTACAGATATGTGTCACCACGCCCAGCTTTTTTTTTTTAGATCACCATGCCCAGCATACACTTCATTATTTATACAGCAAAATAGCCCTTTAAAAATATAAATCAGGGCTGAGTGTGGTGACGCATGCATGTAAACCCAGTACTTAGGCCCTCTGCAACTTAGTGAGACTCTGTTTCAAAATAAAATAGGAGCTGGGCATGGTGGCATACACCTGTAATCCCAGTACTTGGGAAGCTGAGACAGGAGGATCGCTAGTTTGAAGTGACATATATGTGTGTGTGTGTGTGTGTGTGTGTGTGTGTGTATAGTACAAAAATTATATATATATGGTGGTGGTGCATGCCTGTAATCCCAGCACTTGGGAGGCTGAGACAGGAGGCTAAGGGGTTTGGGGCCAGCCTCAACTACTTAGTGATACCCTCTGAAACTTAGTGAGACTCTGTTTCAAAATAAAGAATAAAATAGGTCTAGGGATATATCTCGGAGGCAGAATGTCCCTGAGTTCAATCCCCGGTACCACACACACAAAAATTATATATATATACATATATATATATATATATATATATATATATGTATGTATAAATCAGCTGGGTGTGGTGGTACAAATAATCCCAGTACTTGGGAGGCTGACAGGAGAATTACAGGTTCAAGGCCAGCCTCAGCAACCTAGTGAGACCCTGTTTCAAAACAAATAATATTAATAAAAAGGGCTGGGGGTATAGCTTGGAGGTAGAATGCCCCTGGGTTCAATCCCCAGTACCAAAAAAAAAAAAAAATCAGGTCATGTTCACTTCACCATTTTATCCTGCAAGGCTTTCCCATGCTCTTAAAGTTAAATCCAAACTCCTTACAAGGTCTTGCATACTGCTGCTCTTATCCCCCTTCACTGCCCTCAGCTCGCTCCCTTCTTATGCTCCTTGAATAGGCCAGGCTTATTCCAACCCGAGGGCTTTTGCACTTGCTGTTTCCTCCTCTGGGACACTCATCCCAGCACAGGGCTCATTCCAGTAGTTCTGGCCTCAGCTCAAATATCCTTTCCTAACCTCCTAAGTGAGGCTCCTCCCCATGGCCCCTAACACTAACCCTTATTCAAAATTATATTGCTCATTTTTTTTTCATTTAATTGTTACTTGTTTACTGTCTGCTCCATCTTTAGAATGTAAATTTCTTGAAGCCTGCCCAGCACTGTATCTTCTGGTTAGCACAATGTGGGGGGCATAGTAGGTGCTCCAAAATATTTGTTAACTGGGCAAACAAATAAATGAATGCATGAATCTAAAAATAGCCTTCTATAACAGAGGGCAGGTCCTGCCAGACTGACAGGCAGACAGACAGAAGAGTGATTTATTGTGATTAAAGAAATTAAAAAGCTGGCCTTCTAAAAACTGATGGAGGGAGCCAGAATGGAATGTAGGTCTGCCAGGCTATGCTGTGAGCTCACAGGGACTAGGAATCCCAATTCAGCCCCCAACGACAGCCGACCCACAGTCAAATTTAATATGGACAAGCCAAAAACAAAGTCTTCCTTGGCTTTCTGTGTATTCAGAGTGCCCATATAGGGACCTACGGGGCATTAAAAATTCCTGGCAGATGTAGCTCTCTGATGTGTTATAACATGTTTTCTTTTTCGCCAAGTTTCTTGGAATTAAGAAAAAATTGTCTGTAGGCAACAGAAACAATGGAGACTGATAACTCATTCACCAATACATCTGAGATCTAAAATGC
Organism: Glis glis; assembly: GCA_004027185.1. Classification (NCBI taxonomy): domain Eukaryota; kingdom Metazoa; phylum Chordata; class Mammalia; order Rodentia; family Gliridae; genus Glis; species Glis glis. Next base: position 2,419 of record PVJS01057973.1, read on the forward strand.
ATTAATTTAATTCAATTTATATTACAATGCCACAATTTTTGTTTTATTTACTTATTTATTTATTTATTTTTTGTGGTACTGGGGATGGAACCCAGGGGCATTCTATCTCTGAGCTACACCCCCAGCCCAATTTTTTATTCTTTATTTTGAAACAGGGTCTCGCTAAGTTGCGGAGGGCCTCACTAAGTAGCTGAGGTTGGCCTTGAACCTGCAATCCTCCAGTCTCAGCCTCCCAAGTACTGGGATTACAAGTGTGTGCCACCACGCCCAAGCCAATTTTTATTTTTATAGCCCTTTTCAAAACCTCATGAAAATCTGAAAATGCCAGACAAAAAGAATTTTTTGAATGGTGAATACAGAGAGCCAGGTTTCCATAATAAAGCCCACCGATACTTTAAACAGAAGGAAAAAACACAACCTTCCTTCTCCATCTCCTTCCCATTGATTGATTGATTGGCTGGAATTACAAGCGTGGGCTACCACGCCTGGCTCCTTCTCCTTTTTAAATGAAGACTTTTTAAATATAACTTAGTTTGGTTGTCACAATCTTCAACGTTTTTCCCCACAGGTTCTCTTTCCCCATTGTTATCAACAAAAATATGAGCATGAAAGGGGTGGGCTGTGTTTGTTTTTATGTACACATCTTTGATCAGATTAGAGAGGAAAGAGCCATGAACACCCACTGATTGATTTTAAGAACTAAATCTTGATTCCAGTTTTTGCAGGAAAGATGAGTAACATGAATACAGAATTTACACATCTTTCATAAGTGGCAAGGGCCTAACTTTAGTTCTTTTTATTTATAATTTAACTCACTGGTTAAAGCCAGTGGTAGGCTCTGTTGGACGAGGCCTGGAAGTGATGCTCATGAGCCCTCAAGACCCCCAGAGGGCTCACCTGTCAAACTGCTCGGAGCTATGCACAAAGACTAAATGTATGCGACCTTCATCAAGGTGTAGTCTTGACATGAAAACTATTTTGAATGTGGCTTTAGCACAAAGGCTTTTTTTTCTTTTGTTTTTTGTCTTTTTAATAAAAGACAACGTTTCAGTGGCTAAATGGGCATGGTAAGAGCTTGGTTCTGGATTCTGGCAGATCTGGGTTCCAGTGCTGTCACATATGTCCAGGCTGACCTAAGCCTCTTTTTTCTCACATACAGTATGAGGAATACAATAATAACTATCTTAGGATAGTGGAGAGACTTGGATGAAATATGAAGCTCTTAGAACTGAGACTGACATACATCAAAGACTAACTAAACATGAGCTTTTAGCCGGGCGTGGTGGTGCACGCTTGGAATCCCAGTACTTGGGAGGCTGAGACCGGAGGATCTGGGTTTGCGGCCAGCCTCAGATACTTAGTCGGGCCCTCCACAACTTAGTAAGAGCCTGTTTCAAAATAAAGAATAAAAAAATAGGGCTGGGGGTGTAGCTCGGAGGTAGAATGCCCCTGGGTTCAATCTTCAGTACTGCAAAAAACCAAAAAAACAAAAAACAAAAAAACATGAGCTTGTGTGTGTGTGTGTGTGTGTGTGTGTGTGTGTGTGGTACTGGGTATTGAATGCAGGAGCATTCTACCTCCAAGCTACACCCCCAGCCCTTTTAATTTTTTGTTTTGAAACAGGGTCTCGCTAGGTTGCCGAGGCTGGCCTTGAACCTGCAATCCTCCTGTCTCAGTCTCCCAAGTACTGGGATTACAGGTGTATACCACCATGCCCTGTTTGAGCTATTTTTTAGTCATTGAGAGTTAAAACAATTACTGTATGAGCAAATGAATTGATAAATACATTGTAAGTTTATATGACTTTACTTTGTTTTTTGCTCAGGCTTAGACTACGTATCAGTGATTCTCAACTCTGGTTGCACATTAGAATTACCCAGGGAGAGTTTTTAAAACGCTAAGTCCCTGCTCAAGAACAATTGAATCTGAGCCTCTGGAGGCGGTGCCTGGGAATCATATATTTAAACAGCTCCCCAGGTGATTCTTATGTGCAGCCAGAGTTGAGAATTACTGAGCTGTACAGAGATGAGAAAGATACCCTGCTGTTAACCAAGAAACAGACAAAACTCCTAGGGTAGGCAGGCCTTCCCTGCTTTTTCCCTGCCCATTGGAAAACTGAGAGCCCGGTGTGGTGGTGCACGCCTGTAATCCCAGTACTTAGGAGGCGGAGATAGGAGGATCGAAGATTCAAGACCAACCTCAACAACTTAGCAAGCCCCTGTTTCAAAATAAAAAAATAAAAAGGGTTGGGTGTGTAGCTTGGAGTTAGGATGCCCTTGGGTTCAATCCCCAGTACCAAAAAAAAAAAAAAAAAACAAAAAGGAACTGAAAAGCAACCAGGGCCATCAGGAATCTGTTAACCTTGCTGTGGTCCCATACTTTGGTTTTACTTTTTGTTATTACTGAATCTTATTCAAATCCAACCCCCTTTGTTGGCTCTCTCCAGGCTAAGCCAAGAATGTCTTTGATCTTGTCTATGGGACTTAGTGGTAGTAGGTGCTCATCTTTCTGTGGCCACAGTAGGAGGTAAAGATTTTCCAACCTTCATTATGAGCTGCCAAGTTGGTTCTTGACTTCATCATCCTGGGATTTTATTCATCTTGGTTTTTAACTTCCTTAAGGCTTGTGGAGTGCCTTAAATGAGATAATATCCAGGAAAGTGCTCCGTAAACTGTGACACTATTTGCCAGCATGATGTAGTTATAAGTCCTCACAATGCAGAGAATCTCTAAAATGATCTCTGATAGTTCATCTTTATTGATATATATATATTTTTTTTTGCAGTACCGGGGATTGAACCCAGGGGCGTTCTACCTCCGCGCTACACCCCCGGCCCTATTTTTTTATACTTTATTTTGAAACCGGGTCTCACGAAGTTGCGGAGGGCCTCACTAAGTAGAGAGAGACAGAGACAGAGACAGAGAGAGAGAGAGAGAGCTGAGGCTGGCCGCGAACACGGATCCTCCCGTCTCCGCCTCCCAAAGTACTGGGATTACAAGCGTGTGCCACCACGCCCGGCCTTTATTGATATTTTGACATTATTGTCTTGTGATACTTTTTAGAATACTCCAAGCTGGGCGTGGTGGTGCACACCTGTAATCCCAATTCTTGGGAGGCTGAGACAGGAGGATCACAGGTTCGAGGCCAGCCTCAGCAACTTAGCAAGACCCTTAGCAATTTAGTGAGACCCTCTTTCAAAATAAAAAAATAAAGAGGGCAGCTTGGACATAGATGCCCCTGGAGTTTCAATCCCCAGTAACACACACACACACACACACACACACACACACACACACACACATATATACACACGCATACACACACACCAAACAAAAACAAAAAAAACAAAAAAACCTCAACTCCATAAAGTCTTGCTGATTGACTTATTGTTTGTTTCTTCCTCATACTCGGTATAGCTTTAAACTTTGTAGATTGTGCACAATATTCAGAGTGTAAAATAAGGTGAAACACGATGTTTCAACCCAAATGCCATCAATTGACACCCAAGATCAAGCCTTGGCTTCAATAATACCTGGTTTTCCTCCTATATCTATGGCCATTCATTCTTTCAGCACACACACACACACACACACACACACACACACTCAGAGAAATAATGTGTGTGTGTGTATATATGTGTGTGTATGTGTGTTGGAGATCTAACCCAGGGCCTTGCACATGCTAGACAAGCGCTCTGCCACTGAGCTGCATCCCCAGCTCTCTGCAATTTTTTTTTTTTTTTGTGGTACTAGGGATGGAACCCAGGGGCATTCTACCTCTGAGCTATACCCCCAGCCCTATTTTTTCTTTATTTTGAAACAGGGTCTCACTAAGTTGCGGAGGACCTCACTAAGTAGCTGAGGCTGGCCTTGAACCTGCAATCCTCCTGTCTCAGCCTCCCAAGTACAGGGATTACAAGTGTGAGCCACCATGCCTGGCTTGCAAATATTTTTTTTGTGTGTGTGGTACCGGGGATTGAACGCAGGGGCGTTCTACCTCCGTGCTACGCCCCTGGCCCCATTTTTTATACTTTATTTTGAAACCAGGTCTCACGAAGTTGCGGAGGGTCTCGCTAAGGAGAGAGAGAGAGAGAGAGAGTGAGAGAGCTGAGGCTGGCCGCGAACCCGGATCCTCCGGTCTCCACCTCCCAAAGTACTGGGATTACAAGCGTGCGTCACCACGCCCGGCCGCTTGCAAATATTTTTAAAGTTTATTTTACTTGGGTGTGGTGGCGCACACCTGTAATCCCAGTACTTGGGAAGCTGAGACAGGAGGATTGCAGGTTTGAAGTCAGCCTCGGCAACTCAGTGAGGTCCTCAGCAACCTAACAAGACCTGTTTCCAAATAAGAAATAAAATTGGGCTGGGGGTGTAGCTCAAAGGTAGAATGCCTCTGGGTTCAATCCTCAGTACCACACACACAAAATATATTTTATATGCTAAATTATGGGAGCAGAGAAGTGAAAAAGTCAGACAAGATCATGTCCTTAGAGCCTTTCCTAATGGAGGAGAGAAAACAAACCAGTAGACAAGATAATTCTAGAGAAGGATGAGTGCTATAAAGTATAGAAATGCTTGGCAACTTAGCAAAATAAAAATAAAAGGGGTTGGGGATATAGCTCCATGGTAGAGATCCCCTGGGTTCAATCCCTAGTACCTGGGTTGGGGGGAGCATAGAAGTGAAGCCAGGTGCAGTGGCACATACCCATAATCCCACTTACTCAGGAGGCCAAGGCAGGAAGACCACAATTCAAGGCCAGCCTCTGCAACTTAGTGAGACCCTGTCTCAAAATAAAAAAATAAAAAGGACTAGGAATGAAGCTCAGTAGTAGAATGCCCCCGGATTCAATCCCAGTAAACACACACACACACACACACACACACACGAGTCAAGGAAAGCCTCTTGGACAAAATGACATTTGGACAGAGATCTGAATGAAGTGATGGAGTGAGGACCATTTCAAACAAAGGGATCTGACAGCCGGGCATGGTGGTGCACACCTGTAATCCTACTACTTGGGAGGCTGAGACAGGAGGATCACAAGTTTGAGGACAATCTCAGCAAGTAGTAAGACTCTCATCAACCTAGCAAGACCCTGTTTCTTTTTTTTTTTTTTTTTTTTTTGTGGTACCGGGATTGAACCCAGGGGCATTCTACCTCCGAGTTACACCCCCGGCCCTATTTTTTTATACTTTATTTTGAAACCAGGTCTCACGAAGTTGCAGAGGGCCTCACTAAGTAGCTGAGGCTGGCTGCAAACCCGGATCCTCTGGTCTCCGCCTCCCAAGTACTGGTATTACAAGCGTGCGCCACCACGCCCGGCGAGACCCTGTTTCAAAATTTAAAAAATAAAAATAAAATAGGGCTGGGGGTGTAGCTTGAAGGTAGAATGCCCGGGTTCAATCCCCAGTACCACAAAATAAATAAGTAAGTAAGTAAGTAAATAAATATATAAAAAGGTGGGTGCAGTGGTGCAAGCCTGTAATCTCAGTACTTGGGAGTCTGAGACAGGAGAATCGCAGGTTAGAGGACAACCTCAGCAAGTAGTGAGACTTTCATCAACCGAGTGAGACTCTATTTCAAAATAAAAAATAAGAGCCGGGTGTGGTGACCCATGCCTGTAATCCCAGTACTTGGGAGGCTGAGACAGGAGGATCACAGGTTTGAGGACAGTCTCAGCAAGTAGTAAGACTCTCATCAACTTAGCGAGACCTGTTTCCAAATAAGAAATAAAATTGGGCTGGGGGTGTAGCTCGAAGGTAGAATCCCTCTGGGTTCAATTCCCACTACCACACACACACACAATCAAGCTGGGGGTGTAGCTCAGAGGTAGAATGCCCCTGAGTTCAATCCCCAGTACCACAAAACAAAACAAAAAAGGGATGTGGAAATGCAAAGATCCTGGGGCAGGAGAGTGCTGAGGCCTCACAGGAATGTCTAGCTAGGACCCCAAGTTGGGCCTGAATGGAAAGATGGAAAGGAAAAGTCAAAGACAGGTCTGAGGTGACTGGGCAAGATCATATACATTTTATTCAGAGTGAGATAGGAAGCACTGGAGAGTTTTGAGCATTTTAAAGGGATCAGCTGCTATGAGAAAAGAGCATTAAAATGAATATGTATATTCTTTAAACATAAATTGGATATGTGCATTGCCTTACTAACTTCTCTTTTCCAAAGTGAATTTTTAAAAATCAAAATATGAGGGTGTGAATATAGCTCAGTGGTAGAAGTGCTTGCCTGGCATGCATGAGGCCCTAGGATTGATCCCCAGCACTGGAAAAAAATACATGGTCATGAAAGCCTACAGAATGGGAGAAGATCTTTGCCAGCTATCCCTTTGATAGAGGACTAATATCTAGAATATACAAAGAACTTAAAAGACTTTAAACTAAAAAAAATAACCCAATCAAGAAATGGGCAATTGAATTGAATAGATACTTCACAAAAGAAGAGATACAAATGGCCAATAAATACATTAAAAAATGTTCAACATCATTAACAATCAGGGAGATGCAAATCAAAACTCCTCTGAGATTCCATCTAACCCCAATCAGAATGGCAATCATCAAGAAGTCAAAACACAATAAATGTTGGTGAGGATGTGGGGAAATTGGAACTCTTCTATACTGTTGGTGGGGTTGCAAATTAGTTCAGCAGCTATGGAGATCAGTGTGGAGATTCCTCAGAAAACTGGGAATGGATCCACCATATGATCCAGCTATACCACTCCTGGGTATCTTTCCAAAGGGGACAAAATCAGAGAACTACAGTAACATATGCATACCCATGTTCATAGCACAATTCAAAATAGCCAAATTATGGAACCAACCTAGGTGTCCATCAACAGATGAATGGATCACAAAATTATGGGAAATACACACAATGAAATTCTACTCAGCAATAAAGAACAAAATTATGTCATTTGCAAGAAAATGGAAGAACCTGGAGAACATTATATCAAGTGAGATTAGCCAGTCACAGGAAGAGAAGGGTCATATGTTTTCTCTAATATGCAGAAGCTAGGGAGTAATTGGGATACGAGAGGGACTCCAGGTAATGGAGGAGAAACCTCAGTGGAGCCAGGAAGGTGGTCTAAGGGAAGGGGAGGGGGACGAGTGAAGTTCATTAATGGAATTACTACCATCAACTATGTGTATATATGTGAAAATACCAATGTCAATCTCAGTACTCTGTATTGGGAAGGGGGGAGATGGGGAGGCAGGGGGGGCACCAAATGCTATGTGCATGTATGTCACTGTCAACATGATTTACATTATGATGTGAGACTATAATGCATCAATGAAAGCATATAAAAAAACAAAGTTAAAAAATATATATGTGATCATGTCATCCTTTGTTTTATCTTCTGTGGCACTAGGTGCTATGGCACACACCTCTAATCCTAGTAACTCAGGAGGCTGAGGCAGGAGGATCAAAGTTCGAAGCCAGCCTGGGCAACTTAGTGAGATGCTATCTCAAAATAAAGTAAAAAGGCTGGGTGTGGTGGCGCATGCCTGTAAACCCAGTACTTGGAAGGCTGAGACAGGAGGATTGCAGGTTTGTGGCAAGCCTCAGCAACTTAGTGAGACCCTCCTCAACTTAGTGAGACCCTGTTCCAAATAAAAACTAAATAGGGCTGGGGGTGTAGCTCAGAGGTAGAATGCCCCTGGGTTCCATCCCCAGCACCAAAATAAATAAATAAATAAATATTTTAAAAATAAAATAAAAAAGGCTGGGGATATAGCTTAGTGGTAGACCCCCTGGGTCTAACAGTACCAGTACAAAAAAAAAAAAAAACTTTTGTGGCTTCCCATTCCCCTCATGGTAAAGTCTAAAGCCTTACAAAACCCTCTCTAGTCTGGCCTCTGCCCAACTCATCAGCTCCCAAACCACAGAACTTGTTTCCTGAAATGGGACTCAGGGCCTTCAAAATTGGCTTATTCCCTTGATTTAGAATCACTCTTTTCTTCCCCATCTACCTTGTCAACATCTTCTCTAGATCTCACTCATCCATTCTTTCATTCATTCAAATAAATAATTATTGAGGGGCCTGCTATATACCAACCACTAGTCTAGGCACCAGGAATGCAACATTGAACAAAACCGACAAAAATTCTAGCCCTCATGTGCCTTAAATTTTAGTGGGAGCCGGGCGTGGTGGCACATGCCTATAATCCCAGTACTTGGGAGGCTGGGACAGAAGGATTGTAGGTTTGAGGCCTGCCTCAGCAACTTAGCAAGACTCTCAGCAACGGAGTGAGACCCTGTTTCAAAACCAAAATAAAAAGGAAGGAGTCTAGCTTGGAGGTAGAATGCCCCTGGGTTCAATCCCCAGTACCAAAAAAACAACAACAATTTCTAGTGGGAGGAAGACAGAAAAAAAGCAATGAACTTCATATATAATTATATAAAAATTATATGTGGCTTTATGTAAAATATACATATTTAAATATATATATTTATTTATTTATTTATTTATTTATTTATTTATTTATTTGCGGTACCGGGGATTGAACCCAGGGGCGTTCTACCTCCGAGGTACACCCCCAGCCCTATTTTTTATACTTTATTTTGAAACCGGGTCTCACAAAGTTGCGGAGGCCTCACTAAGTAGCTGAGGCTGGCTGCGAACCCGGATCCTCTGGTCTCTGCCTCCCAAGTACTGGGATTACAAGTGTGCGCCACCACGCCAGCTAAATATACATATTTAAATATGACTTTAGATTGCAGTACATTGAGCTCCATAGAGACAGCGCTGGGGCAAGTGAGAGCCGGACGGGCACTGGGCGACTCTGTGCCTCGCGGAGGAAAAGCAACTAAACATGGGCAAAGGAGATCCTAAGAAGCCGAGAGGCAAAATGTCATCATATGCATTCTTTGTGCAAACTTGCCGGGAGGAGCACAAGAAGAAGCACCCAGATGCTTCCGTCAACTTCTCAGAGTTTTCTAAGAAGTGCTCAGAGAGGTGGAAGACCATGTCTGCTAAAGAGAAAGGAAAATTTGAAGACATGGCAAAGGCGGACAAGGCCCGTTATGAAAGAGAAATGAAAACCTATATCCCTCCTAAAGGGGAGACAAAAAAGAAGTTCAAGGATCCCAATGCACCCAAGAGGCCTCTGTCGGCCTTCTTCTTGTTCTGTTCTGAGTATCGCCCAAAAATCAAAGGAGAACATCCTGGCCTATCCATTGGTGATGTTGCAAAGAAACTGGGAGAGATGTGGAATAACACTGCTGCCGATGACAAGCAGCCTTATGAGAAGAAAGCTGCTAAACTGAAGGAAAAGTACGAAAAGGATATTGCTGCCTACCGAGCTAAAGGAAAACCTGATGCAGCAAAAAAGGGAGTTGTCAAGGCTGAGAAGAGCAAGAAAAAGAAGGAAGAGGAGGAAGATGAGGAAGATGAAGAAGACGAAGAGGAGGAGGAAGACGAAGAAGATGAAGATGAAGAAGAAGATGATGATGATGAATAAGTTGGTTCTAGCGCAGTTT
>PVJS01057974.1:0-11905 GCA_004027185.1 Glis glis
GGTCTCCAATGACAATGGAGAACCCTCAGAGGTGCAAGGGAAGGGATACAAGGGAAGGGGAAGGGTAAGAAAGTAGTGAATCCATGGAATTACTGTCATAAACAATGTGTATATGTGAGATTATACCAACATCATTCTCGGTGCTACATGTGGGGGGGAGGCGGGGGGGAAGCGGGGGGAGGGACACCAAGAGCAGGGTGCATGTATGTTAACACCAAACTGATACTCATTGTGATGTGAGACTACAATGCACCAATAAAAACATAAAAAAAATAAAAAAATAAAAAATAAATAAAAAGAACTGGGGATGTAGCTCAGTGGTAGAATGCTCCTAAGTTCAACCTACAGTACCCAAAAATTAAGCAAACAAACAAAAAAACAAATATGGAATTATCAAAATCAATCTCAACAACATGTATAGTAATGGAGTATATGGAGGAAGTCATATCAACTGCTGTGTGCATGTATGTCTCTATCATATGCATTAAAAGTATTATCAAAGTGCAGGTATCATTTTTACTTTATTAATATTTTCTTAGAAACTTCGAGAATGAAACTTTCTAATTTCTATTTTACCTTCATTTAGAAGTCAATAGGTAGAGTAAAGGTATTCCTCAAGAATCATTGTCTTCTGTGGGGAGAAGGGGAATCATTGTCTTCTGTGGGGAGAAGGGGAACAAACTCTTTTGGAGAATAGAATGTACAGTTAAATTCACCAATTCCTCCAATTTTTTTGCATTAACCTTATAAATAGGAATTCTGTGTATTTTTTGTGGACATGTAAACTTCTTAGGTAAATAATATTTTTGTAAGATTAATGCACTTTGACCATCAAGACAAATGTTATTATAACCAACACTAGCTGGCATCATCAGAGACAGGTCCTGCCAGATCTATATTCCCAGGCAAGGAAGATCTTCTACCTACAATAGGGAAACAAGGAATGAGGACATCAGGGTGGGTTCCCCTGATCACCAGAGGGAGATCGCAGACTTCTCTGAACCTCAGGTACTGCATAGTCAGCCCATCTACCCTGTAATGAGCTAGTGCTTTCCTTGTTTGGGGAGACACTGCAGAAGCATTTACCCCAAAAGGTAATAAGTAAACCCTCAAGAGCTATTTGATTCTGACAATTATAGTTAAATTCAGAATAATCAATCTGGCAATATGCTAAATCTGATATAGGAGGAAAGAAATTACAACCCAAAGGAGCAGCAAAATTAGTTAGCATATAACAGGATTTAAAGGAGAACACGTAATATTGGATTTTGTCCCTAGCAAAACACATTTTAAATAAATCTTTTAACTTTCTCACAGTGAATTCTCTTTGGCTCCTCCTCTGACCTTGTTGGTTGGTTTTACAATGGGCACACAACCCCACCGCTCTATTTAAGAGACCTGGAAGGTGAACAATATAAGCAAGGGTTAATTGACTTACGGTCACTTTTATTGAACACAAGAGGATCATGCCCACTAGCTGCAAGGGTGGCTCTTTAAAATTGTAGATTATGTAGTGTTTGTCTTTCTGTGTCTGACTTATTTAATTTAGCATAATGCTCTGTAGTTTTTCCCATGGTGTCATAAATAACAGAATATCTTTCTTTTTTAAAGGCTGAAAACTACTAAATAATGTCACATACATGTGGAATCTAAAATAGCCAAACCCACAGGTACAAAGTAGAATAGTGGTTGCCAGGGACTGAGGAAGGGGTAAATGGAGAAATGTTAGACAAAGGGTATGAAGTTTCAGTTGTGTGAGATGAGTACATTCTGAAGATTTTACATATGATTATGTGACTATAGATTGAACAACTCTATTATATGTGAAAACAAGAAAAATGCTAACTATGTAAGATGTTGGATATGTTAGTCAAGTTACAGTGAATATTTCATAATGGATATGTATAGCAAACAACCAATTTGTATACCTTAAATATATATATAGAGAGATAGATATAGATATAGATATAGATATAGATATACATATATATATATATATATATATATGATTTTTGTCAATTACACATAGATAAAGCTGGAGCCAAGGAAAAACATTGGATAAAGTGATGGCTCATACTGAGTGAAGTTGAATGTCTGAATTGCTGTGACAGATGGTAGATAATGGAATAAAAAGACGAAGAAGCACGTGCATGGAGAGATTATATAATGTATCACTAGAGGAACTACAAAGGCATATTGTTCCATGTAAAAGCCCAGGGGACTTGCCTTTAGCCAAGACTCACCTTAGTCAAAGACTCTATAACTGTCTGGTGAAAGGGGCATTGGTTTCATTAAGAGGGGGCTTTCTCCGGCAGACCAGAGGTGATGGCAGAAGATATAGCCACAGAGCTTACTTGTAAAGAGCAAAGGAAGTTATGGGTCTTCAAATTAATAGAGGGCAGATGTTGTTGCTTTGACCACAGATTGTATGATTCCAACTCATATTTTTTAACTACCTGATAACAGGGAGTCACATCTTGCTGTAAAATTTGGCCTGGTTAAAGGAGCAGTAAGGGGGCCTTATTGATAGGAAGTTGATGAGTTAGCTAATAGAACATAGTGCAATTAAGGTCAAAATAGATGGGCAGAGACTAAAGATGCCATTCAGTGTCTATAACCAGAGGAAAGCATGAACAAAAGAACAGGAGTCTGAGGGTGGTTTTCCCAATAAAACTATGTGATCCCTTTCTCAGCACCCATAAAGGCTGATTTTCATATTTAGACATTGACATAGCAAATATTTACTCATTATTACTTTCCTTCCTCAAAAGGGCCTATGGGCATTTACTTAGGCAAGTCTTCACTGTGTGAATATAAATACTCAGATACATGAGGACTATTGGAAACAGGGTTGTAATTGACAGTTATGCTTGGAAACCTGGAATGCCATCCAGCTCCCTGTATTTGAACTGAGGGATGTGGGGGCCAAGTCTTAAATGAACTCTTAGATCAATTTCTGTGTTTACTTTCCCTTGCCCTGAGTGTTTTAATTGGTACTGACATTCTTAGCTGTCACAGTCATCTCTACATTGGGTCCTTAGCTTGAAGGATAAAGCCAAAATAGAGGGAACGACCAAAGGAAAATTTCTGATATTGTCTTCTCCTAGTCAATATAGTAAATCAAAACAATGATGCATTTTTTGAGGCATGAGAGAGAGGCAGAGAGAGAGAGAGAGAGAGAGAGCAAGATAAGAGACAGAGAAAGAGAGAGATACAGCAAGCAAGCAATGGAAAGAAAGGCGCAATTCTTAGAGCTTTAAAGAAGTCAGGTGTTGTGGTTCCAGTTATAACTCCAGTTAATTCACCAGTATGTGCCCTGCAGAAATTAGATGGCTCCTGGAGACCACAGATTGTATGATTCCAACTCATAAAAGTGGTAGCTCTAATATCAGGCCACCATGTTGGTCACATATATTGTTGTTAAAGATTAATACAGCCTCAACTGCTAAGTATGCAATAATTAATTTGACAAATGCACTTATGTTTACCCCAGCCAGAAAATAAGGTTCAAGCCATTTTACGCTCATCTGACTCATGAAAATAGTATTTATTTATATTTTTACCCAGGCCAATGTGAATTCTCCTTCTCTGTATTATAATATAATCCAAAGTCCCCTAAAATTTCTTAAAAGACCCATGCAATATCACATTGACCCATTACATCACTGATCCATACATTACATCGTGCTGGTCAAGCCAGATAAACATGAGGTGGCTGGCATGCCAGAGGCTTTGGCAAGCTGTATGTACTCAAGAGAATAACAGATAAACCATTTAAGGTAGATTATTCTTCAACTTCTATAAACATTTGAGGATCCAATAGAGAGAACATGGTAAGGCATTCATAAGGCATGGCAAGCCTTGCATTCTGCGGTGATTCTACAACCAGGAATACTGCCATTGCCCACATTCTCTGTGAGTAAGTCCGCATGATTTCAGTAGGACTGAAAGCAAGAAAGATTGTGTTCTTAGCTCAGGATGCAATGCAAATAGCTTTACTTTCTATGGTTATGTGGGCTACCTGATTGGCAGACCTTATGCTAGTAGGAACTTTTGGTGGAAAAAATTACATGATGTGTACAGCCAGACTCACTGTGAAAAACCAAAGTATAGGTCAGTGGAGCGCTGGTACAAGACCATGTCATCTGTAGCAGAGTATAATACATCTTTCAAGAAATAGCTTATAGTATATCGTAGGTAGTTCATAGAGACAAACACTTGTCTTTAAGTGCATATGCATTTGGAGTGATTCATTGTAACCTGAGTTCTGGTGAAATTACCAACTTATAAAGGTTGATCAGATTAAAAAGGTCATCATACGATGGTGATGACCATCTTACGCTCATCATATAATACATACAATATAAAACCCTAGCAGCATCAGAGATCATGAGAGAACTGCACAAGCAAGTAGCCCGGACCTCCTTGAAACTCACCATAGTACAAGGAAGGTCCTTCCTTAGTTCATATGCAATGTCATAAGAAAGGCAGATGTTTCTCATTTAACTAGCTGAATGAGAAGAAAATCTTGAGCCAGACTGATTATGGGTCATCCCTGTGGGTATGTGTCAAGAAAAAAAAAATGGTTACAGCTAATTATAACCACATCCAGGAGTTGCCTTGAAAGATAATGCAGAGGTAGAATCTTAATAATGAGTTTCAAGTCGTGCATGGGCCACCCACTTCATGTGAATAATGAAGTGTTCTGAGGTGAGAATATATGGAATTCTTGGTGATACTAGGTGAACTGGACTACTGAACAAGTTTGTTAATAATAATTAGAACATCTAAGATATGGAGGTCTGAATTAGAATCATGTAAAATAACATATGTGATTAAAGTATGAATTTTTTGTTATATGTTAATGCCTACAGGAAAGTTTCTGTCATGGAAGATGCACTGAAAAATCAAGTATACAAAATGAATAGCTGATAATTGCTAACTGATCCTAGCCAACCCTTGTTATAAGCTACCTGGATGGACAGGCACATGAATGAACTGGCCACAGCAGTAGATACAGAGGCTATACTTGACCACAAAAACATAGACTCCCACTTGCTGAGGCAGACTGAGCTACTGCCTCATGTGAATGCTTATTTTGTAAGTAGCCGACCCCCATCTTCTCCTTCCCATTCACCATTATTCCCTGAGGAGTAAAACCAGCCATTTTGTTACAAGTTGATTTCTTTTGGTCTCTTCTATTGTGGGTTGTCCCAGGGATAGAGACAATTTCACAGGTTAGTTTTCCTTCCTGTATCTGTAGAACTTTATCTAGTCTCACTAAATGGGTGCTCACCCAGTGTCTGGTTCATAATCATCAGATCTCACAGAACTTAACATCCAACCAAAGAACACACTTATAGTGGTGCAGAGTGGAAAAATGACCTTGTGACGTACTGATTGTATCACATGACACTATCAAGAAACACCGAATCTTATAAATCGTTGGGATATCCTAGAAGAGATATAGCTAAAGTGCTAGCTCATAAAAATAATTAAAAAGGAGAGATTACATTGTTTGGGGAAGGGTGCCTACAATGAAACAAAGACACAGTGTCCATTCATAATAGGAAAGACCTGGTTATGGTGAACAAAATGAGGACTGGCCCCAATTACAACCCCTGCCCATAACCTATTAGAGAGCTGTGTGCTCCTGTCCCTGCAAATCTGGGCTCTGCATGGTTAACAGTCCTGCTCTTCATAAAGGGCAAACTCTTGCCAGAGAGCATGGCAAGGGTCCCATTGAAATTCAGATTACAGCTGCCACCTGAGCACTTTGAACTCATTAGATCCAGGGACCAGAGGGTGAGAATGTGAGTCACCATTCTAGCATGAATAATCGACCCTGGTGAACAGAAGGAGCATACTGTTTCACACACACTTTCTATACCAGAAAGTATAGAGCCATGGTGTTCTGTCAATGTACCACTTGATTCTCTCTTCTCTAAGTTTCACAATGAATAGACAAATACAGCGACCCTGGCCTTGAGAAGTGCAAAATCATCTAGGGCTTAGGCAACTCATTAATAAAAGTTTGGGTTACACTACAAGGCAACCAACAGACTTGCATAGGTGGTAACTCTGAGTCTGAGAGGAATTCAGAATGAAGCACAGAGAAGAGAAATGACTGCCTGTTGCTGCTTTGAGATGTACTAGTGGCAGGGGCTATAATTTTTTGTAACTAACTTTCCTTTTCTAAGTTTCTCCTCAAAAGAGAGGCTGTCAGAAAACTTGAAGCAACCACTTGCCAGAAACATTTGGAGGAGTGGATTGGGGCAGGGAAAAGGGATTTAAATAAGTCAACCCACAGAGTTGTGCCATTCATATCCCCCTGCAAGTGAGAAACTGTTTTGAGACGTCTAGACAACTGCCTCCACCTCCAGGCCTTCAGAATCTACTGCAGCACCCAGCATATTCTCTCTGGCTGCTCCCAGATAACACATAAACATGGCATAGGTAAAAAGGTAATGTACTCTCTCGCTCTCGCTCTCGCTCTCGCTCTCAGCTTTTGCTGTTGTTGTTTTGGTACTGGGATTGAATCTAGAGACATTCTACCCCTTCCCTTTTTAAAATTATTATTATTACTTATTTTTCAAATGGGACTTGCAAAGTTGTTGAGGGTCTCACTAAGTTGATGAGGCTGTCCTTGAACCTGTAATCCTCCTGTCTCAGCCTCCCAAGTACCACTATAACAGGTGTGTGCCAACACACCTAGCTTTCCCCCTCCTCTTTCAATAGCTATCAGATCTGCATTGAAGGAAAAGCTTTCCCTGTCAACTCCGATTCCTTTCCCCATTCAGCCTTCCTAAGCATTACCCTCAGAAAATCCCTTTCATGTTCAGTCTTCTCTATGTTTCTGCTTCCTGAAGGAACCAACATGGCACAGTCACCCTAACAATCTACTAACTCTTGCACCCATATTAGACAAAATAGAACCAACCCTGTTAGTAGTATTATAAATACTGATGTTCATCCCAGGATCAAAATAAAAATTACTTGATAAGTGACAGATCATTTACATACATCTTTAAGATCTCTGTATCTGACCAGTCTCCCTCACCACACACACACACACACACACACACACACACACACACACACATGTGAAGTATGATTTCTATCTTCAAGAAACCTGGAATACATAGAATTTATCTGGAGTAATAAACACATGCAAAATCCCATTCATGCAGTGATAAGACTTCTTAATGGTGATGCTATGGACTGCTTTGGGTGGAGAGAAGTCATCTGCTTACTGAACGGACATCTCTGTATCCCTATGCCATCATCTGTGTACACACACCACATGTCATTCAGGTAAGTATGGCTTGCCTATGGCTTCTTTTAGCATTATGCAAGTTTCATCATCAACTCAACAAATTAAAGATTTTCCTTTAACTGCCATAATCAGTATTTTATTAAAATGCCTGCATCTTACTGGATGACAATAAATGTTTTTAAATAAAATAATAATAGGATCTTCAGAAAATGAGTTATTTTTGTTATCATGTAAATTTTAGATTAGAGCATGATCCAGCTTAATAGTCAATATGTTAAAATATTTGATTGCTTGCAAAAGCGATGTCTCCCAGATTATACTTACAGAATACTAGGTCACACTCACAATATGACTATATTATAAGCCAGCATATACAGATATTTAGTCCTAAATATTTTTCCCATATTTGTATCTACAAATGTTATTGTACTTCATTGAATGTTTCATACCTAAAGTTTATTTCATGTATTCAGATCGGGAATCTAGAAAATAAATATCCCTTTGGTTAGCAGCAAGAAAATATAAAATAATGAAGATCAGAAATGTTGGTTTTAGTACTAGAAAAACTTACATATGTTCACAGAAACCAGGAAATGTACAGCTAAAAGAGAACATTGTGGTCTGCTAATCCAATTCCCTCTTTACACAACAGAAGACTGAATTGGTGTGAAATATAAAACTTGTAACAACAATAACAGAAAATAAATAAAAAATATTTTAATTGAATCTTCAGGTTCATAGGGCAGGTCCTTTTTGAAATTAAGCCAGACTTCTCTGAGTTCATCTGGTGGGGATGAATGGACAAGGAAAACCCTGTCCCTTGGTGAGCCTTGTATCACCCCCCACCCCACAATGCTTTGGGCAGAAACAAGAGAGAGGCACTTAAATAAAATCACAAGGAAACTCCACGTGAACCCAACAGTGTCTGGTTGCCAATGCATAATTTGGGTTAAATATATATATATAGGCAACTAGTTTTGGATATTACAAATGGTCATGTTACCTATGAAACACAATGCCATTTGAATTCAGTAATAAGTAAGGGTCCAGTCAGAATTATCTTAAAAGGGAAAATTCATTAAAATATGTTATTTTAGAAACTGAAAAGGAAAGAACTAAGCCCAAAAGGACAATGTTACCACACCAACATCTGGGGAAACAAAGCGAACAGGTTAAGATTATTAAAACTTTGTGGCATAGAGGAAACTATATCTGTAGTCCTGGGACCCGAAGCTCTGGAGATGGGGCACTAGTTGCTGGCCTTGGAATCTCTGATGGGCCACGATGAGGGAGCAAGGTGTGTGTGAACACAACAGCAAGCACCATCAGAACCCCGCAGCCTCGGCAGGTGAACGATGAGTGCTGGGGTGAAACTGACAGGAAGAAGCAAGTCCTTTCTTTATTCTCCAGCCCAGTGCCCCTCTGGGATTGCACTTAACTGTGGTTCAGAAGACAAAGGAGACACCTGGTTTTCTGTGTCTCATCCCAACATTCAGAGAGAGAACATGGATAGTACGCTAAGAGCTAAGAGAACAAAGGTTAATAAAAAACACATTTTTGAGGAAGCCAGTATCCAGTATCTCAAGGTATTTTACTCATACTCAAACATTTGAGAGTATATTTTCTTTTTTAAAAATATACTTGTATTGGTGCATTGTAATTATACATCATAATGAGGTTCAAAGTGATAGAAACATACATGCATGTGGCATATCTTTGCAAGTTCAACTCTACATTTAAAGATGACCTGCTAGCCGGGCGTGGTGGCGCATGCTTGTAATCCCAGTACTTTGGGAGGCGGAGACCAGAGGATCCGGGTTGGTGGCCAGCCTCAGCTCGCTCTCTTTCTCTCTCTCTCTCTCTGTCTCTCTGTCTCTGTCTGTCTGTCTCTCTCTCTCTCTCTCACTACTTAGTGAGGCCCTCTGCAACTTCGTGAGACCCGGTTTCAAAATAAAGTATAAAAAATAGGGCCGGGGGCGTAGCGCAGAGGTAGAATGCCCCTGGGTTCAATCCCCGGTACCGCAAAAAAAAAAAAAAAAGATATAGCTAAATTCAAATGTTCAAACAATATCTCAAGAATCTGCTGAGAGTATTGACCTCTTTTTATTTTCCTTTTTCTCAATTCTGTCAATATTTTATATATTTGATAAAAAGTTACTTTTAGTTTCACACAACTTTTTAATATTATATTGTAATTAAATGAAACTGAGATTGCATCATTTGAGCATCTAAATTGATTTATTTTTCCAAATGCATTGAACAGCACTTTGTTGAGTAATCCTGTCCTTCCCTGATTTGAAATCTTCTCATATATGCATACCATGTATATTAAAAATTATTTTTTCTTTGAATTAGGTTAACTGATTGGATGTATTTTTATCAGCATTATGTTTCTATTATTTTTATATCATAGTATAACTTCTTATTCAGAAGTTCACTGGATAATCAAATTTAAATGTCATATCTTTATGCCATGCATTAGCCAACATTTCAAATAAACTCTTAGAAATATATTTGTTCTAATTAATTGCCTCAGACTTGCTTCTTTTGATATGATTCACATTTATTTTGCAACAGCTTTATTGAGTTAAAATAGACACACTATAAATTCTACATGGACAAAGTGGTTTGATTTTTTGACACATGTGCATACCTGTGAACTATCACCTCAATTAAGATAATACATACACCTATCATCCTCCAAAGTTTCCTCATGTCCCATTATAATTCCCCCTTTTTTCTCTTCCTCATCCTTGACCTTTTATAAGCAGTGGTCTTTTCTGTTATAGAAATTGTTTTTATAAGATTCTACAGAAATGGAATACTACTAATGGGATACTTTAGACAGCCAAATTATTTTGTGATTCACTCATGCTCTTGTATCATCTATTATTTTATGTTGCAAACAATGTTAATTTATTAGATTTCCTCAGTTTATTCATTTACCTGTTTATGGATTTTAGGGTCGTTTTCAGATTGGATCTGTTAGAGGAGAAAAAATGGTCCTGTAAACATTTGTGTAGATCTAAGCTTTTTAATGGTAAATACTTGTAATTGGAGTAACTAGATATTATGGTGCTTAAATTATTGACTTTTAAATAAAATGCCAATTTGTTTTCCAAAGTGTATAGTTTTGTTGTGATGATGCATAGAGCTTGTTAGCTAGAGTAACATGTTAGATAGAGTGACTCCATACTTGTTACTCAGAATGACCTCAAACCTGGCCCTAAAACAGGGAAGTTGGCCTTAAAAAAATTAAACCAGGACATTGGCAGGATAGTTAATGGATTGTCATAACAACATATTGTAACTTATTGTGTTATTGTTATCTTGCTAACCGCCTGTTTTTGCTTCTGTACTTTCATTATGCTTGGCTTGTTTGGCATACTTGAATACTATGGGAACCATAGGGGCTTCCAACCCACTGCTGTGGAAACCTGCCATGGGAACCTCAGTTTCACCCTGAGCTTGTATTGTATCTTACTCTATATAAGAAAATGCTGAAAGGCAGTCAAGTACTGCACTTGGCTCTCATGCCTGTGTAGTCTTACTGGCCAGTAATAAAGACTCTCATTTAACACCTTTGGTGGTCTGATTGGTCTGGATTGGGACGCTACCTTGCAATATGTATTTCCTATGACCATTGTATGAACATTCTACTTTTTCCGTATCTTGACAAATACTTGACATGGTCTCTCTATTTTGATTTTAGAAATTCTAGGTTGCAACTTACAAATTATTTTAGACATTTTGCTTTTATTTTCCTGATGGGGTCCTTTAAAATCACAGTTTTTAATTTTGATGATGTCCAATTTATCTGTTTTTTCCTTTTGTTGCTGTTCTTTTACTATCATTCCTAAAAAAGAATTTTAATCCATGACTAAAAAAAATTTCAACCTTTTCTTATTTCTAAGTTTTCAAGTTTCACACTTATCTTTTAGATATTTAATTTATTTTGAATAAATTTTCTAATATGACATGAGGTATGGATCCCTCTTTACTCTTTTGCCTATAGACATATAATGTCCCCAAATCACTTGTTGAAAAGACATTTTCATCCAAATAGTGATCTTGGTAGCATTTTTAAAAGTCAGTTGATCCCAGTACTTGGGAATCTGAGACAGGAGAATTGCAGGTTCAAGACCAGCCTCAGTAACCTCACAAGACCCTATTTTGAAATAAAAAAATAAAATAGGGCTAGGGGCGTATCTCAGAGGTAGAATGATCTTGGTTCAATCCCCAGTATTATAAAAAAATCAATTTACCAGAACTTAAGGATTAATCTCTAAACTCTCAATGGTATTACAATGATCTATATGTCCAAACTTTCAATGTTATTACAATGATCTATATGTTCAATTTTATGTCAATAAAATACTGTCAAAATTACTATAGCTTTGTACTAAGTTTGAAAATAGAGAAATGGGTGTCTTCCAGTTTCACACTTCCTTTTCAAGATTATTTTGGCTAGTTAAGATCACTTGAATTTCACTATAAGCTTATTAATTTTTTTTTTTTTTGCGGTACCAGGGATTGAATGCAGGGGCGTTCTACCTCCGCGCTACACCCCCGGCCCTATTTTTTATACTTTATTTTGAGACCAGGTCTCACGAAGTTGCGGAGGGCCTC
>PVJS01057975.1:0-11905 GCA_004027185.1 Glis glis
GGTACTGCAAAAAAAAAAAAAAAAACCCACAAGCAGTATGGGGGGTTGTTTGGTGACTTCTATCTTTCTGCACAGCCTTATTCAGTATATGACTGCTACCTAATGGTTCTATACAAGTCCTTCATTAATAATCTAGACAGAAAAATAAGAGAAATAATCAAAGGAGTGCATATTCCCTACATGTAAGCCACATTCTAGATATTTCACACACCAATCTCTCTTACAGTTCATTGTCCAAAATTAGTCACCTTGCCACAAACAACAAAAGAAGTTTGGTAATTTAGTTTTTATTTTATAAAAATATGTGTTCAGGTAAAAACCCAAGATTCAATCAGTAGAAAAGAAAGTTAAAAGAGATATTTATGGGCAACTAACCATCTCTGTTACACAATCCCAATGTACATGAGGAGACAATTTGATACAGATATGGTGATTGGATAAAACTGTTTAGCTAGCACCAGTCCTGGTTTAAGCATAATTTCTCGGAATAATTAATAGTCATTTCCCCTTAATATTCAAACACATACTAATTTTGACAACAAATTGAACAGTAAACTAAAATACAGAACTGCAGGTCAGTGGAAAGATCTGAACTGAGGGTGTATTTCTGGGAATCTGGAACACATGTGGTATTTGAAGCCATGAACAGTATGAGTTGACCTACAGACTTGGTGTAGATATGTAAAAGAGAAGAGGTTCTAGGACTTGGTTCTGAAGTACTCTATAATTTAGAGGTCAAAGAGAGTACACAGCCAGCAAAAAGACAGAAAAGACAGAGGAAAATTAAAGGAAATCTGGTGTCTTAGAGGCCAAGGGAAGAGAGTATTTTAAAGAAAACTATGCCAGTGATCTTGATACATGAGGTGAAATGAAAACTGAGAATTAACTTTTTAATTAGGCAATGTAAAGATTATTATTGGTGGTAACAATAACTGTTACTATAGCAACCACAACAAAATGGAGCAGGAATGCAATTTGAGAAAAGACATAAATATGTGTGTGTATGTGTATATATATGTGTGTGTGTGTGTCTATGTATAAACAAAAACACATATATATGTATATATGTGTGTGTATATATATATATATATATATATGCTGTTTTGAAAAGTTTTACTTTAAAGCAAAGACATTGGGCTGTTTAGGGATTATCAGAGCTAAGGTATATCTCAGCATGTAAGTATGCTTCACAAAATGACTCATTAAAAAGTAAAATACTTGCTACTTGAAAATGAGGCGGCAATTACAGGGTTTGATGCCTTGAGAAAGTGAGAGGGATAAAATCTAGCAAATAAGCATAGGGCCTGGTCTTATCAAGAAGCCCTTCTTTTCCTCTTTTATCAAAATTAAATTTATTTTAGCTTAAACATCAAAACATAAAAATGGAATGCATTTATGGGGTACTATGTGATGCTTCAATATATGCAAACATTGTATAATGTTTAAATCAGGATATATATCCTGATCCTTTCCATTGACTTGCTGTTCTGTATCTTAGATGACTATTTAATTTGTTGTGCACATTAATACATGTGTGAATATGAAGGGGAAATGACTTAATTATTCTGAGAAAATACATGTAAAACAGGACTGGCACTAGTTAAAAATTTTTATGCAATCACCACATCCATATCCAATTGCAATATAAATATAAATTTGATTAATAAATATTTTCTAAATTCATGTATATTTCATGTATATGTATATATATGTATATACATGAGTGTATCATATATGTGTGTATAGGCATATATTTGTAGCTTTTTGAAGTGCATGGTATCTATAATCACCTACTCTGCAAACCAGAACACTTTCTTTTAATTGTAATTTAGTACCCATTGTTCACCAATGTCAATCCATTAGGGAGGTTTATAGACATTAAAACTAAAATTTACTCTGTTTCTTTCCATCTTCTCGGCTGTTACCTTCGGGATGATTTCAGCAGCTCATTGCTCCCTTTATTTCCTCTTTTGCAGCCTTAAAAGGACTTTTCTTCACATTCCAAGTGTGATAAGAGAACTACCTGGAGCAAATTATTTCAGTGGACTTAAAAACCACCTCGGGTGAGGCATCATTATGGGAATCGAGGATCTTTCACACTGAGAAGAAGAGCCTGGAATTTGGGAGGAGTATAGTTTGATTTCTACCTTCAAGTAATTGAAAGGAAAATAATCACTAAGATTTTCTGGGTCTCAAGGAGCCACACACTGGGTTAGACACTTGAAAACCATTATCTCCGTTTTTTCAAAATAACCCCTCATGATAGCATCCATTTCATCATGAACTCCAAAGCTATGAAAATTAGGACGGTGACTGAAAAAAATGATAAAAGAAATAATTTTCAGTCCAAAGCATGGAGTTCTTTGAGAATACCTCATTGAATGTCAATTGAAATATTGAAACAAAGTAAAGATAGCCACTGAAGGAGATGTGGGGGGGGGATTCAAGCATCAAGGGAGTAGGTAGACTAGATGGTGACTAAAGTTTATAGCATCAGTAGAATTCCACACTTCTGTTAATTTTGGAAACCTAGGATCCTTTGACAGTTTGGAAAGTGAATGAATCTACTTTTCAAGCAATATGTTAAAACCTTCCATACGATCATGTTTTAGTCAGCTTTCTTCCACTATAACCAGTATCTGTAATAAACAACTTATAAAGAAAAAAGGTTTAGTTAGGCCCACAACTTTGGGGGTGCAGTCCAGGATTGGTTGGCCCCTTGCTTTCGTGCCTCTGATGGGCAAAGCCTCATGTTCAGGGTGTGAAATAGAGGAAGATGGAAGGGCCAGAGTCCCACTGACCCCTTCAAGAATACACCTCCAAGCCAGGCATGGTGGCACAGGCCTGTAATCCCAGTATTTGGGAGTCTGAGACAGGAAGATCACAGATTAGAAGCAAGACCATGTTTCAAAGTAAAAATAAAATAGGGCCTACCACAAAGCTGCACCTCTTAAAGTTTCCACACACTCCCAATAGTGCCATTCCAGGAAACAAGACTTTAAGACACAGCCACTGGGGAACATGGGAGAGCCAAATTATAGCACGTGGGTAGGAATAAAGAGTCCTACCAGATTGACTGGGGCCATCAAATTACTAGGGAGCGCAGAAATGTCTGAAATTTCAAAAAGATCAGCCAAGTGGGCCTTGATCTTATAGTTAATCTGTAAGTAACGAAATTGGGGCTGATGAGGGGGGAAATAAGAGGATCTGAACCAATAAAGTCATTACCCAGATTAATGGAATTGTCAAAGTTTACACCACAGCCAATAGAAGCTAAAATTTCTGCTAATAGTCCAGATAATAATTTCATTATACCATACTTCGGTACACTGGAACATTCCATTATCCTTCAGTACTTAAATTCGCAGACAGGTCTATGTAAAGACATCCTTTTTCTCTGACACCTAGACTACAGCTACACTTAAATACTTTGCTTCCCCAGTGTTTTGCTTTCTCAAGATTCTATGCTTTTGAATAGATTCTAGCTTTGTCCTACATTTTCCCCTTCTGCATCTGACTCCCTCTTAACTTCTATAGTTCAGATAAATCTCCACTTCCTCTAGGAAGCCTGCTTTTCATTGTTATTTTAAGAACGTGTTACTTTTTATTATGGCCTTCTTACAATAAGTAAATGTAGCTTGTTTAATTGCCAGTTCCTCTGCTAACTGATAGCAAGAACTCTGTTTTTTTTTCATTTTTCCATAATTATCAAATAACAAGAAACCGATATCTGCCTTACTAGAACTTGTGAAAAAATATGTTAGGCATTTATTAACTTCAGAAAACAAAACAAAACATTGTACAAATAGAAAATACACTACATGGAAAAGCTAAGAAACAATGTACACTGCTCTCCAATCTCTAACATAGTTAATCTATCACATCCATGAATCTGAGCCAGCTTTCCCTCTAAATCCTTCACCATGCAGACCCCACACAGCTGCTACTGGAGTTAGCACATGAATTGTTATGATTATGCCTTTCCTCAACCAAATGGGAATATATTAAATATTATTAGGATATAATATAATATAAAATATTGCAAAATAAAGATTAAATAAGGAAAGAAGGGGGTGGTTCTGAGGTAGGGCAGAAGAAATAAGAAACAGAAAACAAATATAAAGAAAGACGGAAATAAAATTTTAATTAAGAAGTATTTTGTACTTTTGCAGGCCTGTTACTCTCTAAGTCAGTCTTTCTTCCTGGCCTGCCATGCCAAAATCCCTGGGAAATCTGTAAATTGTAAAGTTAGCTGAGAATATATTCACATATGCACCTTGTGCACTGTTAATTGTTAATTAACCCCAATAAATAGTTTAAACAAGCGAGATATGATATATTGAGAAATATATAATTTAGGAGTCTTGCCAACATTGCTTATTGATCATATAATGGAGAGCATGCCAGCCTAACCTGAAAATGACCAGACTACCATAAATGGACCATCTTGAGATCACCGGACTGACGTCCTTACATACCTTCCCGTAGACACCCTTCACTGCGTTCCTTTGAAAGAGGAGCCAGAGAAGAACAAAATGATGCCACTTGCAGGGAAATAGATGGAACTAGAGAATATTATTCTAAGTGATATTAAGCAGTCTCAGAAAAGCAAGGTTCCTATGTTTTCTCACATGTGGAATTAGAGAGAAATTGGGAAACAAAAGATGCTTTAGATAATTGAGGAGAGTGAAAGAGGAGTAAGGGAAGCAGGTGGAGGGGGAGGAGAGTTGATGAAGGAAACATTTCAAATAATGCTGTGTGTGTATGAAATTATATATTATGATATATATTATCATATATATGAAATTATCAACACTAATGTCAATAATATATGCAGAGAACAGAAGGGAGCAGGTGGGATATGAAATGAAACACACCAAGCGCTGTGTGCATGCATGTTTCTATCACTTTGAACCTCATTATGATGTACAATTACAATGCATCTATAAAAACATATAAAATAAATAAATAAAATGTTTAAAGTGGGGAGCTGGGAACCCCAAACTGTACATATTTCTTTTGAGATGGCCTGCATTCTCCTTTGAATGTGCATTGCTAGCTTTCCTAAATAAATCCATGTGCTTCTACTGACATGTGTTGAAATTCTTTTCCTTCATGGATGTCAAGGACCCCTCTGGTCCTGAGTAGAGCTCCCCCTCTCTGAGAACTCCTCAAACTCTTCTGCAGATAGCTCTTCTCCCATAATAGTACAAATGAGAATAAGGGAAAAGAGGGACACAAGCATGAGAATTCTCTTTTGTTATAATTTGATATGAAGATTTTATTTTTTGTTTGTTTTTGTAGTACCAGTGATTGAACCAAGAGACATTCTACCTTCAAGTTATACCCACAGAACTTTTTTTTTATTTTTGGTTTTGGAACAGGGTCTCCCCAGGTTGCCAAAAGTCTAAGTTGCTGAGGGTGGTCTTGAACCTGCAACCCTCCTGTCTCAGCCTCCCAAGTACTGTGATTACAGGTGTGTACCACCATGCCCGCCTGAAGATTTTATTTTTAACAAAAATTTATTTTAAGAGACCAAATTTTTGGAACTGTTAAAATATGTGGCTATTTCTAGCTCAGTAATCCATAGTTACAAGTAGTGCATCTAAAACCTTTCAAATGACATTATTTTTCTCATACCTTAAAGAGGTTCCCAGTGAGTTGGAGAGTTCAGATTATTGAGCTACATCCTTAGTTCAGAGAAGTCATAGGTGGCTGCTTAATAGGTTTTGGGTTACTAGAGTAGTTGTTGTAGACATTTAGCTGTTTTCATACCATCCTTCCATGATTTAATCTAACTTTTGTCTACATGTAAAATATTTTAATTCTTGGTCTTAGCTGCATGTTATTATGAAAGATGTGCTCTTTGGAATCAGTAAGTCTAAAGTTTTGGTATGACCTAGAATTTACTACCTATTCATCAATAATGATATTAATTACATAAGTGGGGGTAATATCTTTTATTTTATTTTTTGCAGTACCGCGGGTTGAACACAGGGGGTTCTACCTCTGCGCTACGCCCCCGGCCCTATTTTTTATACTTTATTTTGAAACCGGGTCTCATGAAGTTGTGGAGGGCCTCACTAAGGAGAGAGAGAGAGAGAGAGAGACAGGGAGAGAGAGCGAGAGAGCTGAGGCTGGCCGCGAACCTGGATCCTCCGGTCTCCGCCTCCCAAAGTACTGGGATTACAAGAGTGCGCCACCACACCCGGCCAAGTAGGGGTAATATCAAGCCAAGTGGATAAACATTTCTCTGTGTCTTCAAATCACTTCAATCAGGACAATATCTTCCATAGACTTTTTTCTCCCTTATTTTATACTAAAAGGAAACGATATTTTTGCATGCAGTTCCTATATGCTATAGAATTGATTCATGTCAAAACAAGTTCAAATGACATAAGTTTAAATATGTCTTATATTTTATATATTAAATCATTGGCCTCTACTTTACATTTTAATACTAGTAACATGAGATAAACATACTTGTGCTTAATAGTCATTTGATTCATATAAATATAGTTGTTTTTATTAATCCATGATAAATTAAAATTTTATCCTAAAATTTCTTTCAGGTAACTTTCTTGGAGAAATTAATTGCATTTTCTCATAATTTAAAAAACAAACAATTTAAAAATTCAACTATTCAGTATTCTTTTTGATTGACATCATTATAATATATCATTATTGACATCATTATATTATATTGACATCATTATAATATATGTTTGAATTTCATTTAGTAGTATCTGTTAGTAGATGCTGACATCTACTAACAGATAATTTGAAAATGTAAGTTTCCTAGATTAAACAAAGTAATCTTAACATGCTATTTCCTTCTCATTTAAAAAATATACTTTTGAGACTGTGTTTTAAACAACACTGTAATAAAAACAATTTACTTTCTCTTATTATAGGACATGAAATTGAGTTGAATATTGTTTGTAAATCTATTGTTGGCTTGTTAAAGAAGGTGTATATTATTGTAATGACTTAGTAATAATTATGACTCTGCAGAGGATATATCCTTAGGGTATTAATTTAACTTTTCCATAAGCAGGAGAAAAGTCCATATTTACTTAGGGGCACTTTTTATATTGTCACAGATTAAGGTCTAACTAGGCAAAAGCATATTTCAAATAACCATAGTAAAGGAACTGTAAATGTATTTTCTGCCTATATTGAAAGGCTTCGGTATATAATACATATACCATTAAGCTCATCTGGCATTACTCCTTTCAAATATAGAAAAGAAATCATTTGAATTGCATGCACTAAGCTCTTAACTGACAAAGTCGGTTTATAAATGCTATGATTTTGATGCATTTCACTTTTCCACACACCCAATGATCATTCAGGGATCAAATCTGGCAGCTAACAATTTGCCATTAAACATTCTGTCAATAGATTGTTCTTTTTATAGCCTGTTGCATTTTAAAAGTGATTGAGCTAATTAAACACAACTGTGAAATTAAGCAGAGATTTAATTAACATTCTTCGATGGCTTTGGGAAGGATATTATTATTAACAAAAACGAAGTTGAAATAACTCAAACCAGAGCTAAAGTCATTAACGCAGGCCTTCAGCAATACTTACTGCAAGACACCTTTCATTCATATGTATATTTCCTATAGGCTGTCTATAAAATGCTAAGATTTATATAGCCATATGGTAGACTACTTGGAATGTATTCTGACTTACAAATTAGAAGAGTATAAATCTGATAAGTAAACCATTTTATCAAAAATATTTTATGTTTATAACTTATAAGTAAAATTCTTTTCCATGTTTTTAATTCTTCCATACTTCCATGTATTAGTTACCAGAGTAAGTACAATTGCTTTATTTGCAAAATTCATCTAAAAAAAGAAGATAAAATTAAAACAAATAGCCAAAAAAAGGGAAAACTTTTATATAGAATTGTTACCTATACATTTGGATCTCTTGGATTTTCACTGGCCATGGGCCTGAATTTCTTCTACAGCTTTACAAATTTCAGTTGTAGGCAATTCAGAAGATCGGGAAAAGTATACCTCTTGGAGCATGCTTCAGCAATATGATACAATTATTACTTATGACTTGAGACTGTGGTACACAAGTCTTCTGAGGATTAATTTACCTGACTTCAGATTGGTCAGTACAGTTTCTAGTGCTTTACTCCTTTGAGAGCTGCTACTCTAATTATTGTATGTGGTACATGTTGCAAATTCTGCCTGTACAATATTGCTGACTGTTTTATTTGTGTCTAAAATTTCAATCCCTATCAGCTTTATTAACTAAAAAGCTTTCATGTATCCTTATTTCAGATCCCAATGAGTCATTCTATTTTAACAACACTTATAAATTTTAAAGCAAATAATAATAATTAAAATATAGTGAGAACTTATATGATACTGCTTATTAATAAGTCTAGCATACATAAATGATTTTAATCAAATGGAAATTATAAATGATAAAGAAGTATGTTAACCCTCATTTGAACATTACACCATTTATGCATGTATCAAAACATCAAATGATATGCCATAAATACTCATAAGTTTCATCTATCAATTAAAATAGTTAAAAACCATATCCAATTTTATAACATTATATACACTGGCAATTATATCAGATCTTATTTCTTATATGACAATAATTTCACAGTAGCTCTGAAATAAAAGATAACTTTAGAATACTGATGTTTATTTCTTTTTTTGATATTTACCTCAACTGAAAAACAAAACAAAATGTCTAGTTTTTATTTTTTAGTTGAAAAAAATCTGAAAAATGAAAGGTTCTAATTCTCGGTTGTGGGGGTTACTTCCCAGCCTGTGTTTTGAGTTCTTTCTTACACATTACAAAGTGAAGACAGAAGATATCCTGCCCACTTATACCACGTTTTGCCTGGGCAGACTTTTGACTCAACAAAGAAACCTTTGGCAACTGACCTACTGATTCAGTACCAGAAGAAACCCTCAGGAGGAATATTAGAATGAAAGTACAGACAGCAAGAGGTCAGTAGATATAAAAGGAAAACAGACTCATTACATAACGAGAAAGACTAAGGATAATTGAAGACAAACTGTCTCTATAGGAAAGAGAAATAATTCTGGAAATAGAAAACAATTAAAAACAAATAGAAATGATTCCAAATAATATGTAAATAACAAGAGATTATCGTACCAAAAAAGTTCTGAAAAATGAATAAATCAGTAATAAAAAGGAGCAATTAAAGATTATGAAAATTATTGGTACTATAATAATACATTAATGTGATAAAATATTCTTTATAAGATAGAGACTTTCTCATAATGCATAATGAAAAAAAAGACCAATACCACTAACAAACAAGGAAGGAAATATTGAAGTGAAAATTCAAATAGGAGTAGAAAAAATCTACCAGAGTTAATATTATTGTGTGGTGAGTAAAATTAATAACAACAAAATAACTAGGCTTATCCCAATGGAATTCTAAAATATCACTCTGAAATTTGTTATGAAAAATATATATACTAAAAGCTTCCATTAAGAAATCCAAACAAAAAATTATTTGCTTTCTTACCCTCATTGAAAAATGAAGAAACAAAATGGGACCTTTGAATGTTTCATTTTAATAGTTTCTTGTTATCAATACAGAAATCAAAATGACATAACAAAAAAATAAAGAAATTTAAGCTAATAGCAGAAATAACCCAACTATGTCTCTAAATAGTGGGTCCAAAGTGGGGATGGGTTTGATGGGAAACTTGCTCATCTGTGCTAAGCTATGGTTATTTGCACATATGGATTTGGCTAAATAATTTATAAAGTTTAAAATAACTCCAGTGGATACTTTGTAGTGGTTACTGAAAGATATTTCAAAATAGTTGTTTAACGTAAGTTATGCCAATTATCCCAAGATGGGAAGACTTGAATCCCCCTCCCCTATTATACAGAGATTCTTCATAGCCAACCCTGTGCATTCTTTTTCCTTTGCATTTGGGTGTGTTCTGTGACCCCCTTTTGACCAATAACCTACCAAAGAGGTGACGCTGAATTATGAGCTGGCATAAGAAACTCTCGGGTTTTCCACAGTGTTCCCCCTTGCAGTACAGTTGCTGATCTCTGTGGCGCCACAGGGACAGGTCACCTAGGTGCTCTAGTCAACTGTCCCAGTGACCTCAGAACACCTAGTCAGCATCAGTTGCTAGCCATGTGGATGTACCATGTTGTGTACAGTTGATATGAGCCTTCAGATAGATGTCTCTAACCTCAGCCCCTGACTGCATTTACATGAGACACCCCAAACAGGAACTGACCAACTGAGCTAGTTCAACCCACAGAAGAATAAGAAATAATCACAAATAGCTGGGTGTGGTGGTGCATGCCTGTAATACCAGTACTTGGGAGGCTGAGACACGAGGATCACAGATTCAAGGACAACCTCAGCAACTTAGTGAGGCCCTCAGCATCTTAGTGAGATCTGTTTCGAAATAAGAAAAAATAAAATGGGCTGAGCTATAACTTGGAGGTATAATGCCCCTAGGTTAAATCCTCGATGCAAAAAAATGTAGATATCTTTATAAATACTTGGGATTTTACAAGTATAGCTTGCCCTGTAGGATTGGTCAGTGCTTAAGATAGACTAACTCTCAGCATCATTTCTAATGTTCTTTCATTTAAAGTGAATCACATCCATGGTTAATAAATACAATGCTGCTGTCTCTGTTGGGGAAGCAGAGTATAAAAGAAAAAATAACATTATGAATATAAAGAAGTATTAACTTCCACAAAACAACATAACTGTACATGCTGCATATTCTCTAGGATGAGAGTCTATCACACATCACTATTCTCTAGAGTTTACAGAAATTTTTCTGTTATGGTTAGATATAGAATGTCTCCTGAAGAGCTCCTGTATTAATGTTTGGAGTTTATGCAATTAAGTCATGAGGGTTGTGATCTTATCAGTAGATAAATCCCTTGTGATGGATGTACCATGGCCTGGGTGGTGACGGCTGGAGAAGGTGGATCCCTGGGGGCGTGGCCTTAGGGACCCTGCTTTGTCTTTGAATCTCCTTGCTTGCTTGTCTCTTGCTTCGAGCCAGCCTCCACGATGTGAGAGCAGAGCCTTGCTCTCTCCCTCTCTCTGCTTCCCACTGCCAGGCCCTCAGATCAGCAGACACCATCCTGAACCTGGATTGAACCTGGAATCTTCAAGAAACTGAGCAAATAAATCTTCCTTCCTCTAAGTTGTGTGGTCAGTTGTCTTGGATTATATCAGTGAGAATATTGACCGAGACATGTACTCAGCAAAAGGAATACAAGGATTTGCTTTTGAGGGAAAGAAGATTCAAGGGACTGTATTTTTAGGAGTAATTCATAAATATTTAAATACTGTAGGACTGAAGAAGACAAATTACAATATCTCGATCTAGGGCATTTGAGAGCAGCTTTCATGGTGATAAATTTGAACTACATTTCTTCAGCCAAAGTTTCCTTTTTTCCAGTTTTGTGTCCAGCTTGCTAAAACTGGTAGGCATATGTTAAAGTATCATTCTACTTAGTGACAGTACTCTAACATACAAGGTCTACTTTATTTAAATGGTGTCTACTTTTATTTCAAATACAGACTATAAATATAGAATGTTTTGAGGTTCAGGAATTTCACTTGCTTATAGGTCCTACAATATAAATAGTGAAGTCAACAAATAATTGGATTTATCTTCACTTCAAGGATAAATTTTTTAAAAACCTTTTAATATCTAAAAATGACTTTTCCGGATACCACTTTTGGAAAGTCACAGAATCAAACTCAGATTCAAGACGATGAATTGAAAAACAATACATGCCGGGCGTGGTGGCGCACGCTTGTAATCCCAGTACTTTGGGAGGCGGAGACCGGAGGATCCGGGTTCGCGGCCAGCCTCAGCTCTCTCTCTCTCTC
>PVJS01057976.1:0-11909 GCA_004027185.1 Glis glis
AGAGAGCTGAGGCTGGCCGCGAACCCGGATCCTCCGGTCTCCGCCTCCCAAAGTACTGGGATTACAAGCGTGCGTCACCACGCCCGGCTCGCTCAGACTTCTGATGCCTGCCCCCAACGCTTCCTGCTTCAACCTCTGATCTTCAGAGCCCTGCCCGGGGCGAGTGCTGGAGAAATATTTGTGGAATGAAATGCATGGTGTCCTGAGCTGCCTGAGGGCTGGGGACAGATTTGGTATCCTTTGAGTGTCCCCTCCAGAGCATCCGGTGGCCCATTTTTAGGTCTCAAGGTCACTGCCAAGAAAGAGAAGCTGCTAACGTGACACCTCTGTGCACCCACATGACTGGACACAAAAGTGAACAGGAGCTCTTAAACCCAAGCTTCTCAAGTGTCTGTCCCTGTCTCCTCTGAGGAAGTCACAGCGGCACCAGATAGGGGTTGGGGCCCGGTGACCCGTTGGTCCTTGGGTATCACTGTGGCCCGGAGGTCATCGAAGCCGCTCTCTGCTCAGCAGACAGGATGGAAGGAGGCATCGATGGCAGGTAGTGCTGACTACTGCACGTGGCTACTGCGAGGGCACCAGGAGCTTGGGACGCTGAAAGGGACACTGTAAAATTAATGGGGCAGTGCAGACAAAGGCAAAGTCAGGCGAAGGAGATAGCATTGTGGCTAGGCCGGACACCTGACCTAAGGTATGAACTAAAAAAGCAGTGAGCCGGGCGTGGTGGCGCACGTTTGTAATCTTAGTAATTGGGAGGCTGAGACGGGAGGGCCGCAGGTTCCAGGTCAGCCTCAGCAACTTAGTGAGACCCTGTTTCAAAATAAAAGATAAAAAGGGTTGGGGGTATAGCTGGGAGTTAGAATGCCCCTGGGTTCAATCCTTGGTATCAAAAAAACCCAAACAGAAACCCAACTAAACCAAAACAACAACAATAAACAAGCAAGCAGGTGACTCTCAGAAAGGGGTTAGAAAGCCGGGCGTGGTGGCGCACAATTGTAATCCCAGTGCGTGGGAGGCTGAGACAGGAGGATCGCAGGTTCGCGGCCAGCCTCAGCTACTTAGTGAGGTCCTCCGCAACTTAGTGAGACCCTGTTTCAAAATAAAAAATAGGGCTGGGGGTGTAGCAATACAGCAAAAAAAGGGGGGGCAGAAAGCCAGGGTGCCTAGAAGAAGGGATGTGTCGTGAGGCAGCATCCCTCAGGCCTGGTCCAGCGGAGGCAGGTGTTCCCGGCCACTGGCAAGGCAGCCACTGCACAGGTGCGGCTCTCTGGTGGCGAAAGGAAGTGCCCGGGATGGTTAGGAGCCGGTGTGGAGATCCCAGCGGGCTGAGCTTGGGCGAGTGACTTTGGCTTTTTGGCCTCAGTTGCATTGTCTATAAAATGGGACACCTCTCTCCGCCTGGACGCTTGAGAGGAATAGATCAGAAAACTCACCTAAAGTGTCTAAAGTTTGAACCGCTCTCAAGGGTGAAGCCAGCAGTCAGCTGACTTCCTGGTCGTCAGTGGCAGGGCACAGCCATGCGGATATTAATAATCTAGTCTGGGTGACAGTTTAATCCAAGGGTTGGGAAATCTGGCCCACTGCGCATTTTTATAAATAAAGTTTTATTGGAACACGGCCATGTTTATTCATTTACCTATCATGTTTCAATGGCAACAGAGACCCTATGGTTGACAATGTATAATGGCCTCTTACAGAGAAAGGGCTTTTGTTATTTGTCCCTTTGCAGGAAAAGTGTCTTCATCAACTGACAAGTTGACAACCAGCAGGTTCCTGGAATTCACCGAGGAACGTGACATATTGGAGCACTTCCGGGTAGGAAGTCTGGACTCTGTTCCTTGCTCTGTGACCTTGGGCAAGTTACTTACCTACTCTGGACTCATTGTTTCATGGGCAAAACAGGAGCGACGCACATAGGATTGAGTGGGATAATGTCTGGAGTGTCCCTAGCACAGTGTCTGCTGGTTACAAGGGCTCCTATAAACAGTTGTCACTATTGTTAGTTATTAGACGTCAACTGCTGAAAGGTACAGAGAAACTTCCAGAAGAGGGTCATCGCTGCATACAGCTCTCTTTATTTTTTTTGGCGGTACCACGGACTGAACCCAGGGGCATTCCACCTCCGAGCTCCACCCCAGCCCTATTTTTTTATTCTTTATTTTTAAACAGGGTTTCACTAAGTTGCAGAGGGCCTCACTAAGTAGCTGAGGCTGGCCACAAACCTGCGATCCTCCGGTCTCAGCCTCCCAAGTACTGGGATGACAAGCGTGCGCCACCACGCCCGGCTCCAGCTCTCTTTAAAGAGCGCCCAACAGTAAACCTGTACAAAGCCAAAAAACAACTCAAAAGGCAGCTCTCCCACGCAACATACCCGGTAAGTTAACGATTCCGACTTCAGTCTAAGTGGAGGATCAGAACGCAAAAAGAGGCACAAAGGTCAAGACCATGGCGTCTAGCCGCACAGTAGGATCAGTACCCGGCACTCAGTACCAGAACCCGACACTCAGTACCCAGCATTTGTCTCCTGAATGAACGAAGGCTGGATATTTAACTGTAAAGATGATTTGCCAGGAAAAGGGCACCTCTGACCTCTCTGATGATCAGACCACAGTTAGCTGGTCCATTAAGTTCTGCTGCCAATATTTTGGGGGTCTCAGGGAGTAAAGCAATGTGCTAAAGATGAGACGACAAGGTACCTGCGCCCGCTTCCGCCACGGGACGGGGGCATCGCGATGGGTTCCCGGGGAACAGATGGGCAAAGAAAAATGTTTAAAAACAAACCAGGCATATAAGGTCAGGAGTTGGCCCAAAATAACCGGGGACACCGAGCAGACGGATGCGAGCGGCACATCGCGATGGAAATGAGGCCAAGTTGATAAGCCGGAATTGTCTACCCTCACTGGGTGCCCGGCACGGAAAAGAGGGCCGCATTAGCATTAGCAGGTTTTGGGTTGCCTCTCATCCTTACTGTATTGCTTTCATCCCCAAGTCCCTCAAAAAATTGGAAACCACGCCACTTAACCAGGAGCAGAGCTTGGAATGCAGATCCGGGAGCTATTTTTTCTCCCCAGACATTTCATGACTCTAGTTTCTGCAACAGCAGGCGCTGTGACACTGCCAAGCTGCAAGAGAAGGGCACCTGATCGGCGAAGTCACGATTCCAAGAACCTGAATGGCTTCCCACTGATGAGGGAGAAAGGAAGTTATTTGTCAGAGCTCCTTGGAGGAGCAGCGGAAGATTGGGGGAGAGGGGTAAGGGACTGCAGGTACCTTCTTATTCTTTGGTAAAACCCCTTCCCCAAAGCGAAGGTTGTTCAACACTTTTTAGAACCATCAGAGAGGACTGTGTAGCAGGGGGTCTTAGTAAAGGGCACTTTGTTGCAAATAACAGAAACTAGACCAGTGGGCAGAAAAAGGGAGCTGGTATGGGGAAGAAAAGCTGGTCCCTGAGTCTCCAAACCTTACTCTTCTTTGCTCAGCCTCTCATTCTCTCTTTCTTCATTTTCTTTCAATAAACTAACACCCTTTCTGCCTGTGAGCCACGGGAGGTTTCTGTTTTTTTTTTATTTTTTTGCGGTACTGGGGATTGAACCCAGGGGTGTTCTATCTCCAAGCTACACCCCCAGCCCTATTTTTGTTCTTTATTTTGAAACGGTCTCACTAAGTTGCAGAGGGTGTCACTAAGTAGCTGAGGCTGGCCGCGAACCCGGATCCTCCGGTCTCCGCCTCCCAAGTACTGGGATTACAAGCGTGCGCCACCATGCCCGGCTAGGTTTCTGGTTTTGACCGAGGATTCTTGTGTGATACCAAGGGTCAGAGTAGTGGAACCCAGGGGCAGGTGCCAGAACTGTGTTCAGCAGGAAGGGAAATAGTAACCAGAAAGCCATGGGGAGGCGAGAGAGCCTTCTCCTTCTCTGTCAGGTGGGAACGTATTTAGCACCAATAACAGAAACTCCACACAGGTTGACTGTGAAGCTCTGGAGCCCCTCCCATGCCGACTCCCGC
Source organism: Glis glis (assembly GCA_004027185.1). NCBI lineage: Eukaryota > Metazoa > Chordata > Mammalia > Rodentia > Gliridae > Glis > Glis glis. The sequence goes on from PVJS01057976.1 coordinate 4,006, forward strand.
TTTGTCGGGTGGGAAATTAGCAAATGCAGGCAGGTAGAGACTTGCAAAGTGCCTGTGCCCGTGGCTTGATCTCACTGCTGTTCTTGGGAACCTGTGCCCACCATGGGAACCAGCCTCCTCTGACCTGCTGTCATAACAATGACGTAGTGTGTGGAGCTGGGACAAGCTGTCCCCGCCAAAGGTCTCTCCAGACCAGGTTTCTCAACCTCACCACAGATGGCGTTAGAGATGAAGTAATTACTTGTCGTGGGGAGTTGTTCTGTGCATTTTTGTTTTGTTTTGTTGTGGTACCGGGGGTTGAACTCAGGAACAGTCTACCTCTGAGCTATACCTCCAGCTCTATTTTATTTTGGAACAGGGTCTTACTAGATTGATGAGAGTCTTACTGCTTGTCCTCGAACCTGCGATCCTCCTGTTTCAGCCTCCCAAGTACTGGGATTACAGGTGTGAGCCACCACGCCCGGCTTGTTCTATGCATTTCTGGATGTCTAACAGCATCTTATCCTGCTAGATGATAGGAAAACCCTCCTGCCCTAGTTGTGACAATCAAAATTATGTTCAGACATTATTGTCAAATGTCTCCTGGGGTGGAGGGACAGAGACTACATCTTACCTGGTTGAGATCCACTGTCCTAAACCACCAGCCCCCTCCAAGCCGGCCTAGACAGGAGAAGCTCTACCCATGGAATCGTGAGAAGCAATAAATATTTGTCTTTTTTTTTTTTTTGCGGTACCAGGGATTGAACCCAGGGGCGTTCTACCTCCGCGCTACGCCCCCAACCCTATTTTTTATACTTTATTTTGAAACCGGGTCTCACAAGGTTGCGGAGGGCCTCACTAAGGAGAGAGAGAGAGAGAGAGAGAGAGAGAGAGAGAGAGAGACAAGGAGAGAGAGAGAGAGAGAGAGAGAGATTGAGAGCTGAGGCTGGCCGCGAACCCGGATCCTCCGGTCTCCGCCTCCCGAAGTACTGGGATTACAAGCGTGCGCCACCACGCCCGGCTTAATATTTGTCATTTTTCCATCCTAAGTTTTGAGTGGTCTCCAGCACAGTAAAGACATACACATGTGACAACAGTGGCTTAAACGGGTAGGCACTTATTTGTCTACACAGGAAGTACAGAGATAGGCAGCTCAGCCATGGTTCAGAGCTCATGGATACCACCAGGTATCCACCAGGCCCTCTTGTCTTTCCACCCCACTGTCCTTGCTCCAAATCCAAGCTCTCGGAGTGAGAAGGGAGACCAGGCGAAGGGACAAAGGCTGATGCTTTCTCCTATTGAGGCCTGCCTTTTATTCCAGGAGGGAAGCCCACCAGGGGCTTCACTTATGAGTCACTGGCTGGATCTTTATGATCACCGCTTGTCCTAGCTGCAAGGGAGGCGGGAAAATCAAGGCGTTTCGTTTCTAGACCGTATGGCTGTCTATTTAGTATCTGCCACAACACCTCTCTGGGGCTCTGGGGTTCCTCGTCTCTACTAGTTGGGTGTCTACTCCAGCTTTCTGTTTCTGAAGACTGCCTTTGTCTGTCTGACCATGAGGGGGAAATGGCTGCCCCAGCCCTGGAACTGCGCCCCCACTCTCAGCTCCAGTAGCATGCAGTACCTGAATGGCATCCCAGTGTCCCACTTACAAATACCAAGGGCAGAGATGCCGATTGGCTCAGCTTGAATTAGGAGAGGAAGCAGATTGGTCTGGCCTGGGTTGAGTATCCAGCACCCAGCCAATCAGCTGTGGTCAAGGGGCATTGCTGGGGTGAACCTGATGGTGGGGGAGGGTGTGGTGGAGGAGACACCCACAAGACTATCCAGTTCAAGGAGTGGAACGAATACATGACCACCACAGATTGTGATGTTGATATGATAAACTAACATATTCCTTTGAAAGACCTAAAATACAGTGGATTCATAAAGGCATTATATTTAACATATGAAAATTCAAATAGACATGTTCAACAAACAAACAACAGATTTTTCAGGCAATTTGGCTCTCAGACCTGCGCCAGCTGCTTGGGCGGCTGCTTGCTTCACCAAGCTTTCTGTTCTGGTGCTGGAGAAAAACTTGCTGATTTGGCCTTTGGGGATAAGATGCAGTCTAAATACCACCAGCTTTTTGTTTTTGTTGTTGTTGTTGTTGTTGTTTTGGTACTGGGGGTTGAACCCAGGGGGCATTCTACCTCCAAGCTATACCCCCAGACCTTTTTATTTTTCTGTTTTGAAACAGGGTCTCACAAAGTTGCTAAGGCTAGCCTCAAACCTGCTATCCTCCTGTCTCAGCCTCCCAAGTACAGGGATTATAGGTACCACAATGACTGGCACTACCAGCTTCTTTTTCTTTCTTCCTCTTTATTTCTTTCATTTCTTTTTTTTTTTTTTTTTTGTGGTCCTGGGGATTGAATCCAGGGGCATTCTACCTCTGAGATAAACACCCTCTGCCCTATTTTATTTTATTTTTTAAATTTTGAAACAGGGTTTCACTAAGTAGCAGAGGGCCTCCCTAAGTTGCTGAGGCTGTCCTTGAACCTGTGATCCTCCTGTCTCAACCTCCCAAGTACTGGGATTACAGGTGTGCAACACCACTCCTAGATATTACCAAGTTCCTTATGGAAAATTTCTCAGATTTTTGAATATTTTTAAGGTTACTGACTTTGGACCCTGACCCTGTGTAAGACGTACCTTCCACCTTCCAAGGAATATCGTATAAAGAATTTTGTGCCAGGCATGGTGGCACACGTTTGTAATCTCAGTACTTGAGAGGCTGAGACAGGAGGATCACAGGTTCGCGGTCAGCCTCAGCTACTTAGTGAGGCCCTCTGCAACTTAGTGAGACCCTGTTTCAAAATAAAGAATAAAAAAAATAAGCCGGGCGTGGTGGCACACACTTGTAATCCCAGTACTTGGGAGGCTGAGACAGGAGGATCCAGGTTCTCAGCCAGCCTCAGCTAATTAGTGAGGCCCTCTGCAACTTAGTGAGACCCTGTTTCAAAATAAAGAATAAAAAAATAGGCTGAGGGTGTAGCTCGGAGGTAGAATGCCCCTGGGTTCCATCCCCAGTACCATAAAAAATAAAAATAAAAAAATATTGCTGGGGGTATAACTCAGAGGTAGAATGCCCCTGGGTTCAACCCCCAGTACTGCATAAAAAAAAGAGTTTTGTCTATTTTCCCCTGAGTTTTAATCAGTATAAAGAATACATTTGGCTTTAAAATAGGAAAATATTTTTATTGTGGATTTTTAAAATTAAAAAAGAAATATCAATCCTGTTCATGGCTTCTGGTTCTCCTCCCTCCTCTGTTGTCTCTGGCCATACAAGAAAGGCAAGGAGAGGACAGGTGGACGGAGAGAAGGCAGGACAGACAGAAACCACAGAGAATGAAGCACAGGGAATGAGGGTCTCTCCAAATACCAGGAAAATGGAATGGGTCCTTGGGTGGGCAGCGTGTATTCTTTGGTGACTGGGAACCAGGTCCTTCCTGGTGGCCTGGGACTAGAATGATTGGGCCATCTTGGTGGGGCAGAATGGACAGTATGACAGAATTAGAAAGTGGGGTTAAAGACACAGCTCCTCAATGTGCTGTATGATTTTAGGCAGACCAGTCAACCTCCCGGGGCCCTGGCTTCCTCATCTGTAAAATGGGTGCACAATACTATTTACCTCCTGGGGCTCGAGGAGGGATTAAATGAGTGTTTTGAAAACTGCAGAGTGCCATATTATAAGTGTTAGTCATTATTACAGAAACAACTAGACTGATTGGCAGTCTAATTTATTATAATAAACTCAGATATAAATTCACTAGGCCTCGGCCTGAGAGCCCTGAGGTCTCCTGCAGCCCCGTGGCTCCAGTGCAAGTCTTGGATTTTCTCCACTGGGGGTGTCTTGGAGCTCCTATGAGGTGTGATGTTGGGGTACACCACAACCCAAACGGGGAACCATGTCATTGTATCTAGCAGGCCTCGGAGTTTGGGTTACAAACGTACTCCTCGTATATACCCAAGTTCATATACATTCATAACTATTTTTTAAAAAAGAATCCTTCTCCCCACACACTCCCAAATACATACTGTGCAAAATACCAGTCTAGAAAGTCAAACACTAGGGTAACAACCTTTAAAGTCCTATAAAAGCATCTTAGTGTTTGGACCCAGAAGACTCAGTCCAACTCCCAGAGGACCGCGCGGCGCTCGGTGGGTGGGACGACCTCTTTCTAGTTCTTCCCACCAGGCTTAGAAAACAAAAGGCTCTGGCTGGATTTGCTGGACGTTTCTTTCTTGGTCTCTCGTTCTCGGTCCATCTTGAGGGTGGCTTTCTTGGCTCCAACCTTCAACAGGCAAGAAGCACACATGTACAGACCGTCACCGCGGAGAGGTCCCCAGGTGTGCCGCCCAAATGGTTTGGTTTGGTTCTGCTTTTGTACCCAAAATAAAATGTTTGTTGTAAACACACACACACACACACACACACACACACACACACACTCACAGATATGAGCAAGAAGGAGATAAAATGATTCACCATTATCGCACTACCCAAAGATAAGCCTCATTAATGTTCGGGGTGCACCCTTCCAGGTATAAGAGTGTTGCTTTCCCTATTTTTTTTTTTTTTTTGGTATTAGGGATTGAACCCAGGGATATTCTACCTCTGATCTACACCCCTGGCCCTATTTTATTCTTTTATCTTGAAACAGGGTCTCACTAAGTTTCTGAGGCTGGCTGTGAACCTGTGATCCTCCTGTCTCAGCCTCCCAAGTACTGGGATTACAAGCGTGTGCCACCACACCTGGATCTATTTATTTATTTAATTTTTGCGGAACTGGGAATTGAACCCAGGGGCATTCTACCTTCAAGCTACATCCCCAGCCCTATTTTTTATTCCTTATTTTGAAACAAGGTCTCACTAAGTAACTGAGGCTGGACACAAACCTGTGATGCTCCTGTCTCAGCCTCCCAAGTGCTGGGATTACAAGCGTGCGCCACCACACCCCACCCCCAGCCCTATTTTATTCTTTTATTTTGAAACAGGGTCTCACTAAGTTCCTGAGGCTGGCTGTGAACCTGGGATCCTCCTGTCTCAGTCTCCCAAGTACTGGAATTACAAGTGTGCGCCACCACACCCGGCTCTTTTTGTTTTTTAATTTTGAAACATGGTCTCACTATATTGCGGAGACTGGCCTCCAACCTGTGATCCTCCTGTCTCAGCCTCCCAAGTACTGGGATTATAGGCATGTGCCATCATGCCCGGCTTCATGTTTCATGGTTTTGAAACCAGGAGTTCCCTAGGGCTGGGCTTTTTGGATGATCCCTCTGAGATGCTATTCAGTCCCTTCCTGTGACGTGACTGGAGAGAGAGGTCAGTGGAGGGGTCGCGAGGCACAGGGAGGACAAAGCGTGTGTGCGCGTGAGCACGTGGACACGTGAGTGAGATGTGCAGGACCCGAGGCTCGGGGCTCCTTTCCTTTAGCCTTTATGAGGTGCCCACTGTTGTGTCCTTGTAAGCCACCCGCCCATCTGGGTAGGTTTCTGCTAATTGCAGCTCCAGACTCTCACAAACGGTTCTGCACATACTGTAGGAACTACTGTGACCTGGGAGTGCCTTGCCAACCCTTTTTCCTGCACATCTTCTCCTTTATTTAATTTTCTTTTCTTTTCCTTTCTTTCCCTCCCTCCCTCCCTCCCTCCCTCCCTCCCTTCCTTTTTTTTTTTTTTTTTTTTTTGGTGGTACTGGGGATTGAACCCAGGGGCATTCTACCTTCAAGCTATGCCCTTTTGGAAACAGGGTCTTGCTAGGTTGCTGAGGGTCTTGGTAAGTTTCGGAGGCTAGCCTCCAACCTATGATCTTCCTTTCTCAGCCTCCCAAGTACTGTGATACAGGTGTACACCACCACGCCCGGCTTCTCTTGCACTTTTTTTTTTTTTCAATACTGGGGATTGAACCCAGGGGCATTCTAACTCCGAGCTATACCCCCAGTCCTATATTTTATTCTTTATTTTGGAAACAGGGTCTCACTAAGTTGCTAAGGGCCTCACTAAGTAGCTGAGGCTGGCCGCGAACCTGTGATCCTCCTGATTCAGCTTCCCAAGTACTGGGATTACAAGTGTGCCGCCACCACACCCGGCTTGATTTTTATTAAAATTGCTGGGCTGGGATGTAGCTCAGTGGTAAAGCGCTTGCCTTGCATGTGCAATGCCCTGGGTTCGATCCCAGGTACTAAATAAATAAATAAATAAATAAATATGCTGTCTGTGGATGGTTCCCAAACACTAGTTCCCTGACCTGGTGTGGGGTTGGCTGCTGGAATTGCACCCAAAAAGTTAGTTAAAAATAGTCCCAAGTAGCCAGGCGTGGTGGCGCATACTCATAATCCCAGTACTTGGGAGGCTGAGACAGGAGGATCTCAGGTTTGCGGCCAGCCTCAGCTACTTAGTGAGGCCCTCCGCAACTGAGTGAGACCCTGTTTCAAAATAAAGAATAAAAAATAGGGCTGGGGGTGTAGCCCGGAGGTAGAATGCTCCTGGGTTCAATCCCCAATACTGAAAAAAATAAAAAAAAGTCCCAGGTAAACCGGGCGAGGTGCTGCACGCCTGTAATCCCAGTACTTGGGAGGCTGAGACAAGCAGATCACAGCCAGCCTCGGCAACTTAGTGAGACCCTTGGCAATTTAGCAAGACCCTGCTTCAAAATAAAAAGTGAAATGGGCTGGGGGTGTAGTTCAGAGGTAGAATGCACCTGGGTTCTATCCCGAGTACCAAAGTAAACAAACAAACAAACAAACAAACAAGTTCCAGGTCAGTCCACCCCAGGTCTGGCAGGAGCGTGGAGCAGAGGGGCCTTTGGTTCTCTGTTCAGTGCAACAGGACGGGCAGCAGAAGGCAGACGGGACCCACCCAGGAAGAGGAGGTGGTTGGGGAATGGGAACCTGCACTGTGGGCTTCTACTGGGGACCCGCACAGACACATGCACAGGGACCCTACAGCCTGACGGGCCGCCCGCAGAGCACCAAGCCATCGGCTCGAGGTCTTTGGAACCACCTGCCTCAATGTACGGCACAGAAGCCAGGCATCGAGACAGCGACACGCGGGGAGTCAACTCTGGACACTGGGGTGGCTGTACAGGCCACCACAAGGCTGGGCTCACACAAGGCTGGGCTCTCGCGAGCCCCCAGCCGGGCCTCCAGGCCTCAGGTGTGCTGTAAATAGGCCTTGCCGGCTGGGCGGGTCCCTGCCAACAGGCTCCTGGCACAGCCCACCGGCCTCTGCCCGCAATGCACTTTGCCCAAAGTAATTATTTAATTAGTACTTATATTTACTTTTTTAAAATGGTCCCAAGACTCTAAGCCAGGAAGGCAGCGATTTTTTAATGTGTTTTCATTGATCCAGCTTTGTTTCTCAACCCTGTTTTCATTATCGATCACCCCTCCCCCACTGTAGACATTTTTTTCCCTAATCCCTCTCATTTATATGAGTTGTATGGTTTTTTTTTTTTTTTTTTGGCGGTACTGGGGATTGAACCCAGGGGCGTTCTACCTCCGCACTACACCCCCGGCCCTATTTTTTTATACTTTATTTTGAAACCGGGTCTCACAAAGTTGCGGAGGGCCTCACTAAGGAGAGAGAGAGACAGGGAGAGAGAGAGCGAGAGAGCTGAGGCTGGCCGCGAACCCGGATCCTCCGGTCTCTGCCTCCCAAAGTACTGGGATTACAAGCGTGCACCACCACGCCCAGCTCCTATTTTTTATTTTGAAACAGGGTCTCGCCGGGCGTGGTGGCACACGCTTGTAATCCCAGTGCTTGGGAGGCAGAGACCGGAGGATCCGGGTTCGTGGCCAGCCTCAGCTACTTAGTGAGGCCCTCCACAACTTCGTGAGACCCGGTTTCAAAATAAAGTATAAAAAATAGGGCTGGGGGCG
>PVJS01057977.1:0-11905 GCA_004027185.1 Glis glis
AAAAAAAAAAAAAAAAAAAAAAAAGATTAGGGGCAAAACCCTGGGGAAGCAGTGTCACAAAATCCAAGAACAGATTCCAGACCTATGTAATTAAGCTTGTTATTAAAATAATCTAATTCAGCCGGGCGTGGTGGCGCATGCTTGTAATCCCAGTACTTTGGGAGGCGGAGACCGGAGGATCCGGGTTCGCGGCCAGCCTCAGCTCTCGCTCTCTCTCTCTCTCTCTCTCCCTCTCCTTAGTGAGGCCCTCCGCAACTTCGTGAGACCCAGTTTCAAAAGAAAGCATTAAAAAAAAAAAAAGGGCCGGGAGCATAGTGCCCCCCCTGCGTTCAATCCCCGGTACCACACACACACAAAAATAATCATCTAATTCAACAGCCACCTAAATTAAAGCAGTTCTCCCTTATCTGAGGTTTTATTTTCCAAAGTTACCTGCAGTCTGAAAATATTAAAAAGAAAATTCCAGAAATAATCCATTAAGAGAGAGAGAGAGAGAGAGAGTGTGTGTGTGTGTGTGTGTGTGTGTGTGTTACTGGGGATTGAACCCAGGGGCATTCTACCTCTGAGCTACACTCCTGGCCCCAATTTTTTACTCTTTACATTGAAACAAGGTCTCACTGAGTTATGGAGAGCCTCGCTAAGTAGCTGAGACTGTCCTCCAACCTGCGATCCTCCTGTCTCAGCCTCCCAAGTACTGGGATTACAAGTGTGCACCATCATGCCCGGCTAATCCATTAAGTTTTAAATACACACCACTTCAAAATAAAAAATAGGTCGGGCATATAGTGCTGTATATACTACCCAACCCTAAGATACCTGGCAGCCATCATGATTATTGGATCCCAGTATTGCAATGCTTGTGTTCAAGTAACCCTACTTAGTACCCTAATGCTACATCAAAGCGTCTATGTCATTCACCTCACTTCATTATGTCACTTTATCCTACCTCATAGGCACTGTATCATCTCATGTTATCAGAATAGTGATGACAAGAGCCGGGTGTGGTGGCACGCACTTGTAATCCCAGTACTTGGGAGGCTGAGACAGGAGGATCGCAGGTTCGAGCCAGCCTCAGCTACTTAGTGAGGCCCTCCACAACTTAGTGAGACCCTGTTTCAAAATAAAGAATAAAAAATAGGGCTGGGGGTATAGCTCGGAGGTAGAACGCCCCTGGGTTCAATCCCCAGTACTGCAAAAAAAATAGTGATGACAATATAATAAGATATTTTTGAGATCAGATCGACACAACCTTTATTATAGTATATTGTTAAATTCCTTACTTTATCAAAGAGTTCAGTACTAATCTGTGATTTGTGGCCATCTACAGGGAGGGGGGGTTGTCTTGGCATATATCCCTTATGGATAAAGGGGAACTACTTTAATAAACTTTCCACTGTTCATGTGTGATTTCTAAATCTGAGAAGTTTTTTGAGGGAAACAGAAGGTAAGGATCAGCACAAAGAAATGGAACCGGTAAATGGAAAAAGGTCCCCTGTAACAAAACACTGTGGAAAAATACAGGTTCTTAAAAATTCTTTGAGTAGCAGCTATTAAACTATTATATGTGGTTATCATTCTGTGCTTTAAGTGCCTGTATTTGTTGCAGCCTTGGAATTCATGTTTCAAAAATAAAACAGTGAGAGCCAGGTGTGGTGGTGCATGTTTGGAATCCCAGTACTTGGGAGGCTGAGACAGGAGAATCGCAGGTTCACAGCCAGTCTCAGCTACTTAGTGAGGCCCTCCACAACTTAGTGAGACCCTGTTTTAAAATAAAGAATAAAAATAGGGCTAGGGATGTATCTCAGAGGTAGAATGCCCCTGGGTTCAATTCCTAGTACCACACACACACAAAAGCTCATTATTTCCCCAATTTAAGTGGCACTGCATGGTATACTATAGTTTCAATCTATGTGTGACATAGCTAGTAGTGAAGCTGTGATGCAAATTCAAGTATGCTAGACCCTGACACAGGCTTTTAGTCAGTAAAACAGTTGTTTGCTTACTTCTGATAAGGGTTCAATAATTTAAACCAGGCATGGTGGCACATGCCTATACTCCCAGTTATTCCAGAGGATGAGGATGGAGGGTCACGAATTTGAGACCAGCCTGGGAAATTTACAAAGATCCTCTCTCAGAATAAAACAGGGCTGCGAATATAGCTCAGTGGTAGAGCACCCCTGGATTCAATTCCTAGTACTGAGGGGCGGAAAAAAGTCCAACAACTTAACAATGTAGACTATTTTAATTTATCAGTAGTTTTAGACATCTATTCTGTACATAAGCCTCAAATTGTCAGCCTAAAAGTGAAACCAGCCAAATGGTCACAGCTATTTGACCCAGCCTGTTCTTTTAAAAAGGATCTAACGGTGGGACAGACTGTGAAAGAAATGAGAAAAGACACTTGCAAAAGTACTCACAGATATTTGTACTAACTACTTAGATCTGGAAGATGAAGTTACTTGCCTACCTCTATACAGCCCACTATTAATTTGTGCCAGGACAGGCTTAGTTTGTTATTCAGTCAAATCTTATACCATAATCTTTGGTCTTAGAATATGGAAGTAGGAAATCTTTACTCTTGGCTTAGAAAACAAACTCTGTATAAAATGAGATAATGCAAATCATTTTAGCACCACAACATCAAATAAGCAGTCTTAGTCCATGTTCTGCTGCTATAACAGAATACCACAGACTGGGAGGAGAGGGAAAGTGGGTCCAACTTCCCCCTTTTATAACTGACTCACTTCTGTAATAAAGGTCAATTCATGAGGGCAAAGTCGTCATCACCTAATCACTTCTTAAAGGTCCCAGCTCTTAACACTGTTAAAATGGCAATTAAATTTCAACATAAGTCTTGGAGGAAGCATTCAAACTATAGCAACCATTCATTTTTGAGCTACTAAAAATAATGCCAATCATGCCCAAGATTATAAAGACAAATTCAGTGGTGATATTCTGAAAGGCCACAAGATGGGGATATGATGCCAACAAAAGTAGGTGTTTCTCTGTATAAACAGTGACTTTTAAAGTTATACAGCAAAAAGAAAACAGAAAGCTTAAAACCTGTTTATACTTTCAATGGGTACAGCATACCTTGGCACAAAATTTTAGCTAGCAGGTCACTTCTTGTGCTGTAATTGATTTGGAAAGGATTCAGTCTATCCCCTCTTCATTTTACAGATGATAAAACCAAAGCTCTGAGAGACAAAAGTGCCTTTAGTTTTATAGAGTTATCAATAAAGCCAGAATCAGGCCTATGTCTAGGAACTCCCAGTACACCGCACAATCAGCCATTCATCACTATCCCTCAAGAGTCATCTCAACACCCACACTCAAGGTGTGGGTGTTGGGGTGTGTGGGGGGGAATGTCAATCTGATGTGTAATGATAAAGGTACAGTTGCATAAAACTCCAAGTATCTTTTAGAAAGGATCAAAGTATGGCCATGGTCCTTTGATTTAAAAATTTCAAGAGGTTAGAGGGTAGGTGATTTTTTTCTTAGCTGACAGTAATCTTCTTCTAAACTCTTAAACCTTCAGTAAATCACATGAAAGAGTGACTCCTCTGGAGAATTCCTTCAACCTAAAAGTAGGCACATTCAAAATTTATCAAAGCACAGCTTAAATACTAACTGTTCATGAGGCTTTAACCTGTCTCCCCAGAGATCTCTACCCCATGAGAAATTTATTAGTGTTTCTACCCTTCCAAGACACATCTCTGCACTGTCACAAGCATTTATTTTTTTTTTTCGGTACCAGGGCTTGAACCCAGGGGCGTTCTACCTCCGCGCTACACCCCCGGCCCTATTTTTTTATACTTTATTTTGAAAACAGGTCTCACAAAGTTATGGAGGGCCTCACTAGGGAGAGAGGGAGGGAGAGAGAGAGAGAGAGAGAGAGAGAGAGAGCTGAGGCTGGCCGCGAACCCGGATCCTCCGGTCTCCGCCTCCCAAAGTACTAGGATTACAAGCATGCGCCACCACGCCCAGCAAGCATTTATTTTTATACTTTTAACTTTTCTACTAAACTGTAAGACTTAAGGCAGGCCCTCAAACATTTCAAGAAATTACTAAATTACTTTCAAAATATCCAAGAACCTCTAGGCCTTAATATAACCAATAGGCTCTCCTGTCTCATCTAGGTTTTAAGAGTAATAGGAGCAGGGTGTGGTGGTGCATGCCTGTCATCCCAGTACTTGAGAGGCTGAGACAGGAGGACCAGAGCTTCAAGACCAACCTCAGCAAGAGTGAGACTCTCAGTAACTTAGTGAGACCCTGTTTCAAAATAAAAAGGACTGGGGGTATAGCTTGGAGGTAGAAAGCCCCTGGGTTCAGTCCCTAGTACCAAGGTGGGGTAGTGGTGGTGAGTAATAAGGCTTCAATTTCAGCACTGCTGCCATTTTAGGCTAGATAATTCCTGGGTGGGGGAGGGGGCTTTCCTGTGCATTGTAGGATGTTTTGCAGCATCCCTAAGCCTCCACCCACTAGGTACCAATACTTCAGATGTTTCCCAGTAACTGGGAAAAGGTGAAGAGGTATGGGGGATGGGAGGGTGTTCTGGAGGTTTAGTAAGCATCAATAAAGTGCCAGTGGGGTAGACTAATTCCAAATTGTGTAACTACAAGTTATCAGAGGTATAAAAATTTCAGCAATTGTGTGTGTGTGTGTGTTACTGGGGACTGAACCCAAGGGCATTTTACCTTTGAACTACTTCCCCAGCCCTTTTTATTTTTTTTGAAACTAACCTCACTAAGTTATTCAGGCTGGCCTTGAACCTGAGATTCTCCTGTCTCAGCCTCTCAAGTACTGGGATTACAGGGGTGCCTGGTTGGTTATTAATGCTAAATATACACCTGAACACAATCTACTCAAGGCTGTAACTTAAAAACCCAATTATGCTGTGAACAAAACCTCTCAAGTACTGGGATTACAGGGGTTCCTGGTTGGTTATTAATGCTAAATATACACCTGAAGCCGGGTGTGGTGGCGCACGCTTGTAATCCCAGTACTTTGGGAGGCGGAGACCGGAGGATCCGGGTTCGTGGCCAGCCTCAGCTCTCTCGCTCTCTCTCTGTCCTTGTCTCTCTCTCTCTCTCTCTCCTTAGTGAGGCTCTCCGCAACTTTGTGAGACCTGGTTTCAAAATAAAGTATAAAAAATAGGGCCGGGGGCGTAGCGCCGAGGTAGAACGCCCTTGCGTTCAATCCCCGGTACCGCAAAAAAAAAAAAAAAAAAAAAAAAAATACACCTGAACACAATCTACTCAAGGCTCTAACTTAAAAACCCAATTATGCTGTGAACAAAATTTTTCCATTGTCATCCACATGTTCAATTACAACTCTTTGCTAGGGCTTTTCTTTTACTACCATCTAACTGTTAATGTTTTTATTTTCAAATCCAGAATATCTAAAAGTATTTCTCACCAATTACTAGGAATTTTCACAGGAATCTCAAAATCAACTCATCCAAATTTGATGTCATTTTCCCACAAGATATTAGAACATCTAACTATTCTCTTTATGAATAGTCTTATCGTTCATGCAGCATAGAAACTTCTATTTTAGTTCCTGTTAATTAATTTTGCCTCTCCAACTATCTTCATAACCTGTTCCTACACCCTTCCTCTTAGAATTATGGTGCAGGCCATCATTTCAGTCTGAACTCTAACAGCCTAACGAAGGGGAACATATAGTGCCAAGGAGACAATGCCATCAGAATAATCTTCCTAAAACACGTTGTGTGTGTGTGTGTGTTAGTTATCAGGGATTGAACCCAGGGGCATTCTACCTCTGAGCTATACTCCCAGTCCTATTTTATTTAATTTTGAAACAAGGTCTCGCTTAAGTTGCTGAGGGACTTTCTAAACTTCGGAGGCTACTCTGGTACTTGAGATCTTCCTGTTTCAACCTCCCAAGTACTGGGACTACAGGAATGCACCACCAAGCATGGGTCCTAAGACATCATTCTGATGACTTATTTCTCTGTTTAAAGTTGTTCAACAGCAGTATATAACCTACCCAATTAAATTCAAATAAATACCTTGGGAATACATACATATACATATATCCCTTCATCACCCAGCTATGGCCATTGATGTAGTTTCCTGCCATCAACCCCCACTGGTTTTTGTCCATACAACTACTCAAAAAATCTCAGAGCCCACTAAGCTCTTTTTCCTTCTTGGCTTACTGCTGTACCTGTTATTCATTAATAGATTAAAGATATTCTATCATCATTAGAGATATTATGAAGAGTAAATGAAACTCTATTACTTGGCCCAGCAAGGCATATTACGTAATCGTAAAAAAAAAAAAAAGAATGAGTATCGTGAGGGGAAAGGATGAAACAGCAAGTAGGTACAAGAGGAAACAGAAGATAGCAATCTAAAGAGAACCCAATTATGACTCCAAAATTTTGCTTCTTGGTATCATAGAAAGTGCTAACAGAGACCAGAAATGGAAAACGTGACAAATACGTCACAGTAATCATGGCAGCATCTTTATTTTTTTTAATTTTTACTACTGCAGAAGGGTGCAACTAATGCACCTGTTTTTTGAAGTCTGAGAACTTAGTTATCAAACAGCTTAGATATCAACAATAGATTAGAACTTGCACCTGTTATCACTCTGACAATATTTACTAAACAGTTTCAAATTCATTTTCTAAAGAACATTATCTTCTTTGATTGTTTTTAATCACTCTGACAATACTTACTAAACAGTCTCATTTTCTGAAGAATATTATCTTCTTCGATTGTTTTGTAATTTTTTTTTTTTTGCAGTACCAGGGATTGAACCCAGGGGTGTTTTACCTCTGAGCTACACCCCCGGCCCTATTTTTTAGACTTTATTTTGAAACTGGGTCTCATGAAGTTGCAGAGGGCCTCACTAAGTAGCTGAGGCTAGCCACGAACCTGGATCCTCCGGTCTCCGCCTCCCAAGTACTTGGATTACAAGTGTACACCACCCCGCCCGGCTAGGATTGTTTTGTAATTTGAAGTTCTGGCAATCAATGTCCCAGTGAAAATCCAGATGACTTATATAATAGATGATTTACAAAGATATACAAACAACCATTAGATGTGGAGAATGTCCAATTTCACTGAATAATCAAATTTAAAAAAGAAAAAAATGTCATTTATCACCTAATCAGCTAAGCAAAACCAAGAGTTAAGGATGCATGTGAACATGTACTCAAAACCAACTTGTAAGGAAACTAAGAGTTATAGCTGTCATTTTACAAACGTTCAATATGTGCAACACATCCCAGACAAAAATTTATACCATTCTTGGCTGAAATGGTAGTCAATGTCTTCATCCATTTTCTTAAGGTTTTTCCAAGTTTCCCTCCCCTTCAAAATCTGCCCTTGGAGAAATGAGGCCATACTCATAACACTGTTACTTTTGGAGGTCAATTGTAACAGAGCTTTAAAAAAAAAAAGTCAGCACTTTGATTAAAAAAACAAGTCCTCCTAGGGAATTACCAAAAGAAATAATTAAAGATGTATGTCAGGCAGTTTTATGAACTACAGCATTCACTACAGCACTTAGCACTTAGGGGACCGAGATCAGAAGCCTAAGGACTTGAAAAAATAAGGTTTTCCCTTAAGAACAGCTTCAGCAATGACAGAAGCATAATATAGGCTGTACTTGCTCAGGAAAGGCAAATACACAAAATTCTAATGATGTTCCCCACCCATGGCAGACAAGGTGATTGGAATATAACACTTTAATTAAAAAAAAAAAAAAAACTGGAATGGCCCAAGAATCCTTTCCCACAGAGTATAAATAGCCATAAATCAATTGTTGGCTCACAAGTTAAAACATTTAGAAATATCTACCATATGGGAACTAGAGTCTAAGGGAAGAGATCATGTTTTATACAACTTCAGTTTTTTAAGGGTTTAGCATAGCAGTGTCCAATTGAAATACAATTTGAATTACATATGTAATTTAAAATTTTCTAATGTCCACATTAACAAGGCAAACAGGGGAAATCATTTTAATAATCAAATAAAACCTACTAGTGCATTATCTTATCTTTTTTAAAACCCCTTTTTTCGTAACACGTCTTTAAAAATCCAGTTATTTTACTTATACAATTCAGATGCTAATTTTCCTGGGAAATATTTGATCTGTATTAACATTTCATAACATTTAGATTAGCTTTACAAACACAAGTTATGTCATATATACTTAGAAATTTTCCAATAACTGAGTTTAAACTTTTTAAAGTTAAAATTTTAATTAAACTTTAAAGCACAGGTAGGTGATAGAACAATTATATAACCTTACAGAATTAAACTACAATCCACAGGATTCTTCTCATTGTCATGTGATGGGAAGAATGCTTCTACTGATTACTACTGGTATTCTATTGGTTACTGTAGGCCATGTTTAAAAAAAAGATGAAGTAAAATCATTAATTGGGAAAGTACATCTATTCAGTTGTGGAAGAGAAAATTAGGATTTCCACAGGATGAAATAGCAAAGAGAAATTTAGTACTTTGGTCTGGCAAAAGTACTAGCTTTGAAAAATAATGCTTTATAAGATTTAGGAAGAGATTTTAGCTGACAATAGTTCACGTGCAATAATGTAAAATTAATTTGGCCATAAACTGCAGTAACAGAATATATAATTTATACCAACTATAATAGTAGTCCCACTTTCCCACACTACTGATCACATGTGCAGTAATATTCAACAGTAGTCATGATGTTCGAAATTACCATTATTATTTTTGCAGTACTGGGGATTGAACCCAGGGGTATTCTACCTCCAAGCTACAGCCCTGGCCCTATTTTATTTTATTTTTTGCGGTAATGGGGATCGAACCCAGGGGCATTCTACCTCCGAACTACACCCCCAGCCCTATTTTTTTTTTTTTTTGCAGTACCGGGGGATTGAACCCAGGGGCGTTCTACCTCCGAGCTACACCCCTGGCCCTATTTTTTATTCTTTATCTAGAAACCGGGTCTAAGTTGTGGAGGGCCTCACTAAGTACTGAGGCTGGCCGTGAACCTGCAATCTTCCTGTTTCAGCCTCCCAAGTACTGGGATTATAAGCATGTACCACCACTCCCAGCTTCAAAATTATGATAAACAGGGAGTATGTACCTTGATGCAGTGGATGAGTGCTTGGCCCCTTAGATGACCTTTAAAAAAAAATCTTATCCAATGCAGAAATTCTTAATTATCCTTTGTTCAGAGCTCCACTAAGAATCCCCCACAATTTAAGGAAAAATAATCACACCACTGATGGCAACACAGCATGAGTCACCAATACACACACCTGTAGCAGATACACTTTGTAAATTATACAATTCTATTTACAGATAGGTGCAACCCATTGACTTTCTTGTGCTTTATCGTATAATTTTACCTGATTGTTACATACTTAAATAGGTTTTATTGTAATTTTCCACTTATTTCTCCTTTATATTAGTTAGGTCATTCATCACATTGAGTTTTTTAAAAATCAAGGTGCATGTAATTTTTTAATGAATTCATCTCAACATAGCAAAATGAACATTACAAAGTATTTGTTAAAATTCAGTATCTCAGGCAGGCGTGGTGGCGCACTCTTGTAATCCCAGTACTTTGGGAGGCGGAGACCTGAGGAGTCCGGTCTCCGGATTTCCGGCCAGCCTCAGCTCTCTGTCTGTCTATCTATCTCTCTCTCTGTCTCTCCTTAGTGAGGCCCTCTGCAACTTCGTGAGACCCGGTTTCAAAATAAAGCATAAAAAATAGGGCCAGGGGCATAGTGCGGAGGTAGAACGCCCCTGCGTTCAATCCCTGGTACCGAAAAAAAAAAAAAAATTCAGTATCTCAGTCAACAAAACTACTCAGTCAACAATGTATTTGTTAAAATTCGGTATCTCAGTCAACAAAACTTCAAATTATTGGTTTCACAGAAGTAAGGGGTATGAATTGTAGGTTTATAAAAGCTGTCAAATCCTACTTTAGTCTGAATAGCTTTCTTGTTTTTTTGCTGAGGAAAACATTTAAAGTTTTATTGGGCCAGGTATGGTGGTGCATGCCTATTATCCCAGTACTTGGGAAGCTGAGACAGGAGTTGTCCTCAAACCTTCAGCAATGTAGAGAGACTCTCAGCAACCTAGTGACACCCTGTTTCAAAACAAAATTTTTTTTAAAAAGGGCTGGGGGGTGTAACTCAGAAGGAGAATGCCCCTGGGTTCAATCCCCAATACACACACACACACACACACACACACACGTACACACACACATACATTTTATTTACATATAAGATACATATGACAAAAATCATAAACCTTGTTTACGGCTCAATAATTTTTTTACATAAATATATATCCTATGTAATCAAAGATAGCAGAATACTTCCAGCACCTCAAAAGACTCCCTGTGCTCTATCCCAGTTCACATGCTATCAGTGCTACTATTCTGAATTCTTCAACAGCTTCATTTCTGACTACAGAATCTTCTATTTTATTTTCTAGTAACATTTGGTCAAAAGGGCTACTCCCTCCCCATCCTGTACTGGGGATTGAACCCAGGGGCATAAAGCTACATCCCCAGTATGTTTTTTTTTTGAGACAGGATCTTGATAAGTTGCCCAAGCTGGCCTTAAACTCTGGGATAAACATTTTAATATTTAGATTAGTAAACTATACTGTTTAATTTTATTGCTATCTACTTTTCCATCTTTACTTTGGTCACATGTATTCATATCCTGCTTAAAACATTTTTTATTAGAACTAATCTACAACTCTACTACAACTGAGGGTAAATGGATTTAGTTCTACTTTTTATTACACTGATGACTAATTACACTGCCATCCCAGTTATGGCTGTCTATAGCGTACTTCTTGCTTGGGTATCATCTTCCCTAGAGAGGAATAACAGATAAAAATAATCAGCCTATGCCAGATTGTGGCCCATGCTGTAATCCCAGTGACTTGGGAGGCTGAGGCAGGATCACAAGTTCAAGGCCAGCCTGGGAAACTTTGGGAGACCCTGTCTCAAAATAAAAGGGCTGGGGACACAGCTTAGTGGTAGAGCACCCTTGGGTTCAATCCTCAGGAACCCCTTCACCCCCAACCAGCTTACCATTTATAGAGTTAAGCCACATTGTCCCTGCTTCATAAAAATAAGAAACTGGTTTAAGCAACATCTAACATATCTCAAATTTCTAGATATGCAATATAAATACATGCAGTAGTTAATATCTGGAAATTTATCTATTAGGGAGGTAAATATATGTGAACACAACAGAATGCCCTACTGCTACTAATAATAAAATAATGTATTGAAAGTTTCAAAATGATAGGCAATATAGACACCAATGAACAATATTTAAATAGACTGATTTGGGGTTGAGAATTCTACAGTATCCAATTTCATGTTACTTCCATTCAACTTACTGTTCAGGTAGCTCAGTATACAAGAAAACAAAATAAACCACACAATCCCAAGTGCTGTGTGCATGTATGTCACTATCACTATGAACTACATTATGATGTGAGACTATAATGTACCAAGTATTAAAAAAAGTACACACAATCAGGAATTTCCAAATCAAGAGTAAGGAGATTGACCACACTGTGCTTAGTGATACAAGTTTTGGAACTCAAGGATTTGACATCTTTTAAAGAATGTACTATATATCCTGACTTTATTTCTTTAGTGGCTTAAATACAAACTTAGAAGTAATAAAATAATAATACACCACCACACCTGGCTAGAAATAATAATTATTAAAAAGTTCTATCTTAGCCGGGCAGTGGCGCACACTTGTAATCCCAGTACTTGGGAAGCGGATATCGGAGGATCCGGGTTCACGGCCAGCCACAGCTACTTAGTGAGGCCCTCTGCAACTTCGTGAGACCTGGTTTCAAAATAAGGTCTAAAAAATAGGGCCGGGGGTGTA
>PVJS01057978.1:0-11907 GCA_004027185.1 Glis glis
CGCCCCCTCCGCCTGTCACCCTCGCCACCCAGTGCCTGGAAAAGGAAAGCCCTGCAAAAGGAATGTGGACACCAAGATATGGCCCCCAGAAACTGTCTGACCTTGGGCAGGTCATCTTATTTTTTGCGTTTAATCATCAAGTTCCAGAATTTTTCTGTTGGAAAAAAAAAAAGAATTGACATGCTGATCTGGTTAGGATGTGGAACTACCCGATAATAAACTACAGTTTTACTTCCAAAACTTTGAGTGACTGTCATAGAACCCGATGAAACACCTTTTGGGGGGGGGTACTGGGGATTAAACCCAAGGGTACCACTGAGCCCCAGCCCCCCCCTTAAATTTTGGGACAGGGTCTCACTGAATTGCCAAGGCTGGCCTCGAACTTGTGGTCCTCTGTCTCAGCGTCTCACGTTCTGGGATTACAGGTGTACCCCACCACCCAGCTTGAAACACCATTCTTTCATACATTCCTTGGACTTCCCCTGTTCTCTTAGCAGATTTCAGTTGGACTCTTTTTAAGTTGTAGCACGCTGTTTAGATCAATGACTTTTTAGCAATTTATATTAAAATTTTATTTTAGGCATTAACTGTAGAGACTATATCTTTATAATGTATATGTCAGCATAGTCATTGCTGTTCATGAATCTACCTGTAGCTACC
Organism: Glis glis; assembly: GCA_004027185.1. NCBI lineage: Eukaryota > Metazoa > Chordata > Mammalia > Rodentia > Gliridae > Glis > Glis glis. The sequence goes on from PVJS01057978.1 coordinate 661, forward strand.
TTGGGGCTGCCCTTGAATGTTTCTAGTTTTGAATTTCTCTAAGGGCCCACACCTCACTTAATTCTTTATAAAATGGTTCACTTGTTCATCTTAGCCAATTTGTGAGAATTTGGCCAGATCTGGTGCAAGTTTAATAGAAAACAAATCAGAAAGTTTCAAAATTCCATTGTTAAAGATGGTGGCCGGGCGTGGTGGCGCACGCTTGTAATCCCAGTACTTTGGGAGGCGGAGACCGGAGGATCCGGGTTTGCGGCCAGCCTCAGCTCTCTTGCTCTCTCTCTCTCTCTCTCTCTACTTAGTGAGGCCTTCCGCAACTTCGTGAGACCCGGTTTCAAAAATAAAGCATAAAAAATAGGGCCAGGGGCGTAGCGCGGAGGTAGAACGCCCCTGTGTTCAATCCCCGGTACCGCAAAAAAAAAAAAAAAAGTATAACAAAAAAATAGGGCTGGGGGCGTAGCGCGGAGGTAGAACGCCCCTGCGTTCAATCCCCGGTACTGCAAAAAAAAAAAAAAAAAAAAAGATGGTCACATTGGTGACTACTCTCCTGTTCTGTTTGCCTTAGTTCTGAGGAGTGTTGAGAGGGATCATTTGTTAAGCAATAGTATTTACTACCACTCCATACTCCAGAAGAGCCCATGAAAATCTGGCCTTACAGCCATCATCTAACAATATAAGAGCCCCTCCATGTATGATTATTCCCTTCCAGATTCCTTCGTTACTTTATTTTTTTATTTTTGTGGTACTAGGGATCGAACCCAGGAGCATTCTACCTCTGAGCTACACTCCCAGCCCTTTTTTTGTTTTTGAAACAGGTTCTTGCTAGGTTGCAGAGGGTCTCACTAAGTTGCTGAGGCTGTCCTCAAACCTGCAATACTCCTATCTCAGCCTTCCAAGTACTGGGATTACAGGCGTGTGCCACCATGCCTGACTTCCTTTATTTTACTGTTCTGTTCTTCCCTCCTGCTTTGGTCAGCTACTCTCTTCATTGCTTTCCTTTTTTTTTTTTGAGATGGGAGTCTCACTATGTTGCCCAGACTGGTCGTGAACTCATGGGTTCAACTGAGCCTCCTGCCTCAGTCCCTCAAGTAGCTGGGACTACAGACATATGCCACTGTGTGTGGTTGGCTTCCTTCCTTCCTTCCTTCCTTCCTTCCTTCCTTCCTTCCTTCTTCCTTCCTTCCTTCCTATTGAACCCAGAGGCATTCTACCTTTGAGCTACACCCCAGCCCTATTTTATTTTGAAACAGGGTCTTGCTAAGTTGCTTAGGTTAGCCTCGAACTTGTGATCCTCCTGTCTCAGCCTCCCAAGTACTGGGATTATAGGCTCCAGCCACCAAGTCCTGTCTGATCCTAATTTTGTGGTGCTTTCTCATTTATAGTACCTTCCTCCTTCTCACACATATCTGAATGCCCCATCCTTCAAGGCCCAGCTTATCTTTTCCATAAAACCTTTCTGAACCTTCTGATTCAAGTACCTGTTTATTTTCTGAACCCCTAGCTAGTATTATCTTTTGGCACCTAATTGCATGCAGTTTTGTGACCACCTTGCCTCAGACTGTCTTAAAGTGTTAATTAATGCTTTACATTTATGAGGTAATCTGTGATATTTGTATCAGACTTGGGTTCTGTCTCTCATTAGCTGTATGGTATTGGGCAGGTTATTTAACTTCTGTGCTTCAGTTTCTTATGTATAAAATGAGGATAATGATGCTCACCTTATAGAATTGTCAAGATTACAGAGGATAATGTAAATGGGAGTAAGTCCTTTGTAAAGGTATGGAGGGTGATGTAAATAAGAATGTTGATATTCTGTAATTAATAAACTGATGTCATTTGAATGATTTCATTTGATCTTCACAATATTATAAAATAATCATGGCAGACACAATAAATGAGGGAACTTAAATGTGAGTCATTATAAAACTTGTGTTCCAGCCGGGCGTGGTGGCACATGCCTGTAATCCCAGTATTTGCAAGGCTGAGATAAGTGGATTGCAATTCGAGGAAGACCCAACAACTTAGCAGGATCCTCAGCAACTTAGCAAGACCCTGTTTCAAAATAAAAAATAAAATAGGGGTAGATTTCTAGCTTGGAGGTAGAGAGCTCCTGGGTTCAATCCCCCAGTACCAAAAAAACAAAACTTGTGTTCCTAACTGCCATATGGACCCATGCAAAGACAGACTTTGATAGTCACATAAACACATTCAGAAGAGTACAGCTAAAAGAAAACGAAACAAAAGCAATTTTTAAAAGAATTTAGGAAAAGAAAACCTGGAAGCAATGATCATTGCCTCCAAAAACGTAAGAGGCTGGTGTGAAAAATAAGAACTGAATTTATTTTGTGTCATACCAGAGTGAGGAATTACACTTAAACTATGGAAGTTATAGGAAAGTTGGTTTGGGTTTTCTAGGTGTGACAACTTTCAGATAATTAGAGGTTTTTACAAATGTTTCAGTTCTTGACTAGGTAGGTATTTAAGTAGCAGATAAATCATTATGGGCAGATGGGTTAACATTGGCCATGTGTGTGAGAATGGTAGTGGTGGGAACTTGGAAACTGACTGAGACCAATGAGGAGAACTTAAAGCTTCTGGATTTCTTTTTGTTTATGTTTTTGGTTTGTTTATTTTTGCTTTTTTTATTTTTTAGAGATGAGGGTGTTGTTCAGGTGGCCTCAAACACCTGGACTCAAATGATAGTCCTGCCTCAGCCTTTTGAATGTTTCAGACGACAAGTGTGTACCACCATACTTGGCTCAACTTGAAGCTTCTGATAGATGAACCCAGGCAGGGACTGGTATTTTCAAGAATTCAAAAGTAACCACCAAGCCGGGCGTGGTGGCGCATGCTTGTTATCCCAGTACTTGGGAGGCTGAGATAGGAGGATCACAGGTTCGCAGCCAACCTCAGCTACTTAGTGAGGCCCTCCGCAACTTAGTGAGACCCTGTTTCAAAATAAAGAATAAAAAATAGGACTGGGGGTGTAGCTCAGTGGTAGAATGCCGCTGGGTTCAATCCCCAGTACCAAAAAAAAAAAAAAAGTAACCACTATTACAAGAATTGGAATGCAGATCAAGGTGTTGTTCAGGCCAGGGAAGAATATAAGAGCAGAACTGCTTTGCAATAGGAGTGTATGCTAGAGGAAAGATCCCCAATGTGGGGTCAGCCAGAACACAACTTATCAGCTGTGTGCATTAGGCATATTTTTTGTTTGTTTGTGAGATCCTGTTTCAAAATAAAAAATAAAAAACAGGGCTGGGGGTGTAGCTCAGATTAGAATGCCCCTGGGTTCGATCCCTAGTACCGCAATAAATAAATAAATAAATAAATAAATAATATTGGAATACAAATATATTGGTTTGTTTGACTGATTTTGATACTGGGATTTGAACCCAGGGGCATTCTACCTCCAAGCTACATCCCTAGCCTTTTTTATTTTGAAACAGGGTCTTGCTAAGTTGCTCAGGCTGGCCTTAAACCTGTGGTCTTCCTTTCTCAGCCTCTAAAGTATGGGATTACAGGTGTGCGCCAGCCACCATGCCCAGCTAATATATTGTTAATATTCATAAAACAGCTCTCGTTTGCTTGCCCCAGGACCCCCTGAACCACTACATTCACAACCCCCTCTGATGTTTGAGGTTACCCACACACTGTAGATTTTGCTTTGTGACTTTGTTTTTTTCTTTTTGGTAGCTGTGCAGTCTTTTCTTGGTTCTTGGCTCTGGAACCAAGTATTTTTGTAACCCACCATGGCATCTGTGTCCTCATTCATTTATTCATTGGCGTCACTGCCTCCCTCTTCTACTTGCACAGGCAGAGCCGCTCTTCATCTGCTGACTGGAGGGAGAGAGTATTTGTGGATTCAGTCTCAAAATAGATTACTTTTGTCTTGATAAATACTGGCAAGCATAGCAAGGGAGAAGAAGCACATTTCCCAGAGCTGAAAGGAAGAGTTCACCCCCCAATTTGAATGTCTTCCAGAAAGTTGTCAACTCTTTTTTTTTTTTTTTGGTACTGGGGATTGAACCCAGGGGTGTTCTACCTCCGCGCTACACCCCCGGCCCTATTTTTTATCCTATATTTTGAAATCGGGTCTCACGAAGTTGCGGAGGCCCTCACTAAGTAGAGAGAGAGAGAGAAAGAGAGAGAGCGAGAGCGAGCTGAGACTGGCCGCGAACCTGGATCCTCCGGTCTCCGCCTCCCAAAGTACTGGGATTACAAGCATGTGCCACCACACCCGGCTAATCATTTATTTATTAACGAAAGCAAACCTTGATTGAGTGTGTACAGTGTGCCTGAGAGGAATAAGACATGACCCTTGCCTCTAAGGATCTCTTAGTTTAGTAGAGGGGTCCTTGGGTGAAATTAAGAGTTTCAGTGAATCTCCTGAAGTAGTATGCAAAATTTTTGTACATATGCCTATATGCATTTGTCTAGGCAGAGGGTTCATGACTTTGAGCAGATTCTCAGTGATATCTGTAACATTGCAAAAGCTAAGAACTTTTCCTGGACATCTCTACCTGGATATCCTGACATGTGTGCTTATTGTTTGTGATACCTATTTGATTTCATCATATAATGCCTGGGTATTGCTTAGCTCTTAAATATGAGTGTATTAAGTAGAAATGCATCATTTCATCACCCCAAGCCCCTTATCTTTCATCCCCTGCTCCCCAAACCCTCCAGCCCTAGGCAATTGCTAATCTACTTCCTTTCAGAATAGATTTGCCTATTCAGGGTATTTCTTTTTCTTTTTTTGGTACCAGGGATAGAACCCAGGGGACTTCTGTCTCTGGACTACACCTCCAGTCCTAATTTATTTTTTATTTTGAAACAGGGTCTCACTAAGTTGCTGAGGGCCTCACTAAGTTGCTGAGGCTGCCTCGAACCTGTGATCCTCCTGTCTCAGCCTCCCAAGTACTGGAATGGGTGGGCACCACCATGCTCTGTTCAGGATATTTCATAGAAATGGGATCATACAATATTTGATCTTTATGACTGGTTTCTTTTATGTAGTATAATATTTTCAAATTTCATCCATGTTGTTACATTTTGTTTTTATATTCCCTTCAAAATTCAGCACAGTTCTGGGCATGGTGGCACACGCCTATAATCCCAGTATGTGGGAGGCTGAGACAGGAGGATCAGAGTTTCCAGGACAGTCTCAGCAACTTAGTGAGGCCTTCAGCAACTTAATTAGACCTTGTTTCAAATAAAAAAGAAAATAGAAGCCGGTGTGGTGGCGCACGTTTGTAATCCCAGTATTTGGGAGGCGGAGACCAGAGGATCTGGGTTCGCGGCAAGCCTCAGCTACTTAGTGACGCCCTCCGCAACGTGAGACCCGGTTTCAAAATAGAGTATAAAAAAAAATAGGGCCGGGGGTGTAGCTCGGAGGTAGAACATTCCTGGGTTCAATCCCCAGTACCGCAAAAAAAAAAAAAAAAAAAAAAGAAAATAGAAGCCGGGCGTGGTGGCACTTGTCTGTAATCCCAGTACTTGGGAGCCTGAGACAGGAGGAGTGTAGGTTTGAGGACAGCCTCAGCAGGTAACAAGACTGTTAGCAACCCAGCGAGACCCTGTTTCAAAACAAAAAATAAAAAAAAGGGCTGGGGGTGTAGCTCAGGTATAATACCCCTAGGTTCAATCCCCAATACCACATACACATGTGTGTGGGGACGCGCACATGCGTGTACACACACACACACACACACACACACACACACACTAAATAAATAAGTAAAATAAAATAGGGCTGGGAGTGTATCTCAGAGGCGCATGCACACACACACATACACTAAATAAATAAGTAAAATAAAATAGGGCTGGGAGTGTATCTCAGAGATAGAGTGCTCCTGGGTTCAATCCCCAATACCCCCCCACACACACACACTAAATAAGTAAAACAGGGCTGGGGGTAGCTCAAAGGTAGAATGCACTTGGTTCAATCCCCTGTACCACCAATATATATATATATATATATATATATATATATATATATATATAAAAGCATATAAAAAGCTTTGGAAGGTTCCTTGGAGACCAGACTAAGTAACTTATACTCTCAGCAATTTAGTAAGACTCTGTTTCAAAATAAAATAGGGCTGTAGGTGTGCCTCAGGGGTAGAATACCCTTGGATTCAATCCCTAGTACCACAAAACAAACAAACTTTGTTTTAGAATAGTTTTAGATTTACAGAAAAGTTGCAAAGAGCCTGCAGAGAGTTTGCATATACCCTAGTATCCCCTGTATTAATATTTTACATTAGTATGGTACATTTTACATGATTAATAAACCAATATTGATTATTATTAACTGAAGTCTTTACTTTATTCAGATTTCTAATGTCATTTTTTTGTTCCTTATGTTTAGTCATTATGTTTTCTTAGGCTCCTCTTGACTATGACAGTTTCTCATATTTTTTCATAATAAGCTTTTCACACATACACATTGAAGGAATTGAAATTGTTACCCACAGGGAGCAGGATTTTTCTCTTTATGTTATGGAACCTTGAGGACAGACATTTAATATTTTTTACCTAGTTTATAAAAAGACCTTCTATATGTTAAAAACTTCCTTGGTAAGCTGGGTGTGGTAGTGCATGCTTGCAATCCCAGTACTTGGGAGGCTGAGACAGGAGGATCACAGGTTCGAAGCCAGCCTCAACAATTTAGCGACACCCTGTTTCCAAATAAGAAATAAAATCGGGCTGGCCGTATAACTTGGAGGTAGACTGCCTTTGGGTTCAATCCCCAGTACCCCCCCCCCACACAAAAACCCACCAAAACCAAAAATGAAAAAACTTCCTTGGTAAAACTACCACTGGTGCTAGCAGGGCAGAGTAAGATTTTTTTTTTTCAGTGCTGGGAATGAACCCAGGGCCTTGTGCATAATAGGCAAGCATTCTGCCCAGAATGAAGGGGGGAAGCTGCCACTGCTATTTCTTCCTTTCATTATTGTTTTGCCAATATTAATATTACTGTTATTATTGAGAGAGACAGTATACTGTAATGGAGGCACAGCTTCTGGAGTAACACAGTCCTCTTAGCCTCTTATTAGCTATATTTTTGGGGGAATATAAATAACACTTCTAGACCACTTATAAAATTATCTTGCAGTGTTTGAGAATTAAAGATTTAGGAAAACCCCTAGCTGGGCATGGTGACACACCTATAATCCCAGTACTTGGGAGGCTGAGACAGGAGGATCACTGGTTTGAGGCTAGCCTCAGCAACCTAGCAAGACCCTGCTTCAAAAGAAAAAAACAAAAAGGGTTAGGAGTATAGGTCAGAGATAGAATGACACTGGGTTCAATCTCCAGTAAACCCCCACACACATGCAAAAAAATAACAAAGCCCCTCTTATAATGCTGTGTATGGTAGATGCATAATAGTTGTTCATGGATATTAGAAAAATACATCAAGTTGGGAAAGGGAAGCAGAATGAAAAAGCAATGTGGGAGGGGTCTTCTGTTTTTTTTAGCATTTTCTGTAGTGGGTAGGATAAGAAAGATGATAACCTTGGTTGCTTGCATGTTTGGTGTGAAGTGTAGGATACCTTCCTTGCAGGATAAGAACCTTTGGGTACTTTTTGGTTGTGTGTGGGTTTCCAGCCTCTTTGAGAAGAGATACTTGGAAATCTGTGCAAGGTTAAGATTGTCCTAACATGGCTATTTTGCTGTAGGTGCTGTGCCTGCGGAACAACACCATTTTTAAGCAAGACTTTTCCCTCTTAAGGTAAGGATATTAGTAACAAACAGAGCGAACAGTAGCATTCATAGTTTACATGTGATTTTTCTTTCTTCATGTCCACTTGTGTGTCTACTAAGCATGTCAAGCTTCAATCTCCTGCTGTCTTACTTCTTCCTGATTCTCAGTTAAAGGCAGTTTCATTCATCTGGTTGCTTTGCCAAAATCCTTGGAATTATCCTTGACATTTGTCATTTCTCTTATTCTATACCCAGTTCTTTAACAAAACCTGTTGACTCTACTTTTTAAATTTTATTTAAAAATTAATTAATTATTATTATTAATTATTATTATTTATTTTATGTTGTGTTACTGGGGATTGAACCCAGGGGTGCCCTACCATTGAGCTGTATCCCCAGCCCTATTTATTTTATTTTTTTTTTTGTGGTGCTGGGGATTGAACCCAGGGACATTCTACCTCCGAGCTACACCCCCAGCCCTATTTTTTATTCTTTATTTTGAAACAGGGTCTCGCTAAGTTGTGGAGGGCCTCACTAAGTAGCTGAGGCTGGCTACGAACCCAGATCCTCTGTTCTCAGCCTCCTAAGTACTGGAATTACAAGTATGTGCCACCACGCCTGGCTCTGTATAATTTTTTAAACTTTGTGTTCCCTTTCCTGAATAAGAATCATCCTGGAGATAGGACTTTATTAGTTTAGTTTATTGCCCTATCTCTTAAGACCTAGAATGGTATCTGGCAGATAGCAGGCATTAAATAAATATTTGTTTAGTTAATGAATTGACCTTCATAGTGACCTGGTAAAACCAGTGATAATAGCTTTCAAAAATTATTAAATATTATTTACTTAATCAATGATTATAACTGTCATTCTGAATTTTGATTAGGTGATAGTATCTTAATTTGATACATAAATGACTGAGATCCAGTGAGGTTGATCTATTGCTGTAAGATGACATAGCTAATACAGGTTAGACTTAGGATTCAAATTCAATTTTTTTTAAGTTTACTGAAGTGTATATAGAGTACACCCTTCATGAAATGAATTTGGTAGTTTATTTCTCAGTTCAGCAGATTTTTAGCCAAATGTCCTTATGTGTAGCAGGCACAGGATATAAAATAATGAACTGCTTATCCTCTTGGTCACTCACAAGACTGGGTGATTTCACAAGTCATTCTCATTTATTTATTTATTGGTGGTACTGGGGACTGAACCCAGAGACAGACTACCTCTGAGCTATACCTCCAGTCCTTTTTTTTTTTTTTTTTTTTTTTTTGCGGAGCTGGGGATAGAACCCAGGGGATTTCTACCTCCAAGCTACACCCCAAGCCCTATTTTTTGTTCTTTATTTTGAAACAGGGTCTCACTAAGTTGCGGAGGGCCTCACTAAGTAGCTGAGTCTCAGCCTCCTAAGTACTGGAATTATAAGCGTGCGCCACCACGCCCGGCTTTCCAGTCCTTTTAAATTTTTATTTTGAAACAGGGTCTCATTAGGTTGCTGCGAGTCTTGCTAAGTTGCTAACCTATGATCCTCCTACAGGTGTGCTGACCACCACACCCAACTCCTTCATTTTTATTGAGGCCTTCTAATTCCCTTTTCATCTCAATCTATTTTTCCGCTGCTAGTCAACTGCTTTTTTTGGTGGTACTGGGGATTGAACCCAGGGGCATTCTACCTCCCAGCTACACTTCCAGCCCTTTTCTTACTTTTAATTTTGAAATAAGGTTTTTTTTTTTTTTTTGGCGGTACCGGGGATTGAACACAGGGGCATTCTACCTCCGCACTACACCCCCGGCCCTATTTTTTTTTTTATACTTTATTTTGAAACCGGGTCTCACGAAGTTGCGGAGGGCCTCACTAGGTAGAGAGAGAGAGACAGGGAGAGAGAGAGAGAGAGAGAGATACAGAGAGAGAGAGAGAGAGCTGAGGCTGGCCGCGAACCCGGATCCTCTGGTCTCCGCCTCCCAAAGTACTGGGATTACAAGCGCGCGCCACCACGCCCGGCTGCTGAAACAAGGTTTTGATAAGTTACTGAGCCTGGCCTTTGATCCTCCTGTCTCAATTTCCCAAGTACTGGGATTACAGGTATATGCCATCATGGCTGTCTTAGTCAACTACTATTTTTTTTTTTTTTGGCAGTACCGGGGATTGAACCCAGGAGCATTCTACCTCTGAGCTACACCCCTAGCCCTATTTTTTATTCTTTATTTTGAAACAGGGTCTCACTAAATTGCGGAGGCCTCACTAAGTAGCTGAGGCTAGCGGTGAACCCAGATCCTCCTGTCTCAACCTCCCAAGTACTGGGATTACAAGTGTGCACCACCATGCCTGGCTGTCAACTACTATTTGATAAGCACTGTGACACCTTGCTAGACATTTTACATGTTATCTGTAATCTTCACAAAAACACTTCAGGGCAAATATATATACTGAGATTTCACAAAAGAGGAAATTGACTCAGAGTTCAAGATAGAGTTTCAGTCCCATGAGGTTGTACTATTATTATCTGTATTTTAGAGATGAGATAACTGAGTAACAGTGATATCAAACAATTTGCCTGAGGTCACAGTTTGGAAATGGTTGAGTCAGCATTCAATTACAGATTTGCTTTTCTCCAGCTTGTACCACAGTTTCAAAGCTTCTCAGGAGCTGGAACTAAAATACTCCAATTATTTAGTCAGCCAAACAGAGCCATAGTATTCTCCTTCCTGTGTTCTGGCTTCTCTATACAGTCTGGCTGTCATTGCTGTCCTTTTCTCTCCATCCTCCCTCGACTGTTCTAATAATGCAATAATTCCTTTTCTTCTGGGCTATGACAAGAACCACCTCACTTGTTCTGTTGCCTCAGTCTCACCTCTTCCCCTTATCAATCACCTGCTGCCAGGAGGAACGTTGCAAAACTCAAGCTGAATCATATCACTCCTGTGCTTAAAATCTGCCAAGACCATCCCACTACAGAGTTAATATCAAACGTTTTAGCATAGCATAGGGGTTCTTCATGACCTGGCCCTTGAAGACCTCTTCAGCTTTTTCACCCCACCCCCTTCCCTGCTGCTTAAGTTATACTCTTATTCTGCTGCTGGTTGTTCCCTGAACATACTCTTTCATATCTCTGTCTAGAATGCTTTTCTTTCTATCTTTTTTTTTTGTGTGTGTGGTACTGGGGATTGAACCCAGGGCTATTCTACCTCCAAGCTACACCTCACTCCTTTTCATGTTTTTATTTTGAAACAGTGTCTCACTACATTGCTGAGGCTGTCCTCAAACCTGCAATCCTCCTGTCTCAGCCTCCCAAATACTGGGATAGAGTGATTTGCTTGCGATGCTGTTACTAAAAATTGTTCCTGTGCTGGGAGTGGTGGCGCACACTTGTAATCCCAGTACTTTGGGAGGCGGAGACCGGAGGATCCAGGTTTGCGGCCAGCCTCAGCTCTCTCTCTCTCTCTTCCTGTCTCTCTCTCTCTCTCTCTACTTAGTGAGGCCCTCCGCAACTTCGTGAGACCCAGTTTAAAAATAAAGTATAAAAAATAGGACCGGGG
>PVJS01057979.1:0-11904 GCA_004027185.1 Glis glis
AATTAGTAATTAATTTGTAAATTAATCAATTAGTAATTATTAGTAAATTGATGAATTAGTAATTAATTAGTAAATCGATTAGTTAGTATTTAACTAGTAAATCGATTAATAGCGATTAATTCGTAAATCAATTAATTAGTAATTAGTTTGTAAATTAATCAGTGATTATTAGTAAATCGATTAATAAGCAATTAATTAGTGAATCAATTAATTAGTAATTAATTCGTGAATCGATTAATTCGTAATTAATTAGCAAATCGATTAATTAGTAATTGATTAGTAAATCGATTAATTAGGAATTAATTAGTGAATCGATTAATCAGCGATTAATTAGTAAAGCGATTGATTAGTAATCAATTAGTAAATTGATTAATCAGTAATCAATTGCTAAATGAATCAATTAGCAATTAATTTGTAAATCAATTAGTAATTAATTGGTAAATCAATTATTTAGCAATTAATTAGTAAATCGATTGATTAGCAATTGATTAGTAAATCAATTAATTAGTGATTGATTAGTGAATCGATCTCCGGGGGGGGCGCACGTACCTGAAGAGCGCGTCGACCATGCGCTTGGACGGCAGCCTCCAGAGGACTCGGGGCCCGGGGTCCCCCGCAGCTGTGCAGTGCAGCCGCAGGGCCCCCCCGTAGGTGACGTCATTGCGTGGGGGCGAGGCGCCCGTGATGCGCGCGTTGGCCGCCAGGGGTCGCTGCAGGCTGAGGCGCACGGCCCTGCGCGCCGAGCCCACCAGGTTGGACGCCACGCACTCGTAGCGCCCGGCATCTTGGGGCGTCAAATGGCGCACGAACAGGGTCCCGTTGGGGAAGACGAAGAAATTCCCGTGGAGAAATTGCGACGGGCGGATGGGGGTCCCATCCCGGAGCACCCAGCGAATGCTCGCCGGGGGCGCAGCTTTGGCGGAGCAATGGATGTGGATACTGAGCCCCGGGGGTACGGTGATATTTTCCCATTTTTCTTGCTGGATCACGGGGGGCAAAGCTGCCACGTGCAGGCGGATGGCCAAACTGTCCGTCCCGGCCGCGTTACTCGCCACGCATTTGTACACGCCCCGGTCGGCGAAGGAAGCTTCTTTGATAGATAAGGTCCGGTTGGGGTGTAGAGACACTCGGCCCTCCACTCGGGACTGCCCGGTGAGCCACACACGACGGTCGGGGAAGATCCAAGAGATTTGAGGGATCGGGGTGCCCTGGGCCAGGCACTCCATGGCGATGGTGTCGCCCAGGTAGACGGTGACGTCTTGGTAGTGAGAAGCCAGGATCTGAGGTTGTTGCAGCGACACGCTCAGCGGCACCAGCATCTTGTCGACGCCGTGCAGGTTGCTGGCGGCGCACAGGTACTGGCCTCGGTCCTGCGGCTGCACCTGGCGGATGACCAGGGTGCCGTTGGGGAGCACTTCGAAGCGCGGGGTCCGGGTGTTGGGGGTCATGAGTGCTCCTGGAGGGAAGGAGAAGTAGAAGATCCTATCATATGACATCCCAGAGCTTGGGAGGCTGAGACAGGAGGCTGGCAGGTGGGAGGCCGGCCTCAGACGCTTAGCAAAGAGACCCTCAGCCACTCAGTGAGACCCTGTTTCCAAATTAAAACATGAAAAGAGCGCCTGTTATCGCAGGACTTGGGAGGCTGAGTCAGGAGGATGGCAGGTTGGAGGCCGGCCTCAGCCGCTCAGCAAAGAGACCCTCAGCCACTCAGTGAGACCCTGTTTAGATGTAGAAGAAGACATGTGCTTTGGACGAGTGTCTGTCGAGGGAGGACGCGTCCAAGGAAGAATCGGTCTTTGTAAATACACGGCCTTTTTAATTTCATTTTATAATTTTATTTTCTTTTATTCATTTTATTTTATTTTATTTTATTTTATTTTATTTTATTTTATTTTTTTGCACTACTGGGGATTGAACCCAGGGGCGTTCGACCTCCAAGCTCCACCCCCAGCCCTATTTTTTATTCTTTATTGGGAAACAGGGTCTCACTGAGTGGCTGAGGGTCTCTTTACTAAGTAGCTGAGGCTGGCCGCAAACCCGGATCCTCCTGTCTCAGCCTCCCAAGGACTGGGATTACAAAGTGTGCCACCATGCTCGGCTTGTAGGTCTCATTTTAAATATTGGGGTTCGCAGACCCAAGATTTTACAAAGTGACTGTGTTTGGAGAGGGGTCTTTTTTGTTTTTTGGGTTTTTTTTGGTACTGGGAATTAAACTCAGGGGCATTCTACCTCTGACCTACACCCCCAGCCCTTTTTAATCTTTTTTTTTTATTGTGAAACAAGGTCTCGCTGAGTGGCTGAGGGTCTCTTTGATAAGTTGCTGAGACTGGTCGCCAACCCGTGATCCTCCTGTCTCAGCCTCTCAAGTCCTGGGTGACAGCCGTCCGCCACCAGATCCAGTTGCAAAATGTTCTTTTAAAATATCAGGACTCCAAGTATACATCACGATGATTTGAGTCTTTAAAGAGGTGATTTTTTTATTTTTTGCGGTACTGGGGATCGAACCCAGGGGCATTCTGCCTCTGAACTACACCCCCAGCCCGATTTTTTATTCTTTATTTTGAAACAGGGTCTCACTAAGTTGCGGAGGGCCTCACTAAGTAGCTGAGGCTGGCCACGAACCCAGATCCTCCCGTCTCAGCCTCCCAAGTACTGGGATGACAAGTGTGCGCCACTGTGCCTGGCTCATTTTTTTTATTTTGATTTTGAAGCAGGGTCTCATTAGGGTGCTGAGGGTCTCTATACTAAGTGGCTGAGGCTATTCTCAAACCTATAATCCTCTTGTCTCAGCCTCCCAAGGATTGGGATGACAGGCATGTGGTGCCACCATACCCGGCTTCATCTTCTCTTCTTATAAGGACACCAGTCCTATAAGATCAGGGCCGCCCGGAGGACCTCAGATTACGTTAATCACCTCTAGCCGGGCGTGGTGGCGCACACTTGTCATCCCAGTCCTTGGGAAGCTGAGACCGGAGGATGGCAGGTTCGCGGCCAGCCTCAGCCACTTAGCAAAGAGACCCTCAGCCACTCAGTGAGACCTTGTTTCTAAATAAAGAATAAAAAATAGGGCTGCGGGTGTAGCCCGGAGGTAGAATGCCCCTGGGTTCAATCCCCAGTACTGAAAAGAAAGAGACCCTCAGCCACCCAGTGAGACCCTGTTTCAAAATACAGAATAAAAAAAATAAGGCTAGGGGTGGAGCTCGGAGGTAGGATGCCCTGGATTCGATCCCCGGTACCGCCAAAAATGAAAAAAAAAAACCTGGATGTGGAAATGCCTCACCTGTAGACACCTTCGTCCAGGTAACGAAAGGCTTGGGCCGCCCGGTGGCCTCGCACGGGAACGAGAAATCCGTCTCAGCCATCACGGACACCGTCTGCGCCGGGGATTTGGTGACGATCCGGGGCTTCTCTCCCGGGGTCCAGAATTTGGACGCAGGTGGTCCCCCGGCAAAGAACTTGGAGCCGGTCTGGTGGAAGTTTCCGGTCGACGACCGACCCGATGAAGTCACCCAGGGAACGGAGCTGCGGGTGGCATAGACCGGCGGGACGGTCGCCATGGTGGTCCGGGGCGGGTGGAATATCGGAGGTGCCGGAGGCCCAAAGTCGACGTGGAAGGAGGTGTGCGAATGAAATCTAGGAAAGGAACCGGGGTTCAGGGTTCGCCCCCGCGTACCCGGGGTAGGAGAGGCAGACGTCTGGGGTATGAGAGTGACTCCCAGCTTCGGGAAGGACAAAGTCCTATTGATAAAGATGGGGTACCGTCCGCTGGGATAATGGGGTGCTCTGGACTGTGGGATCTCGCCCGCCGGGTTGTGCGGCTCAAGGGTTTTGGTGACTTGCGTCTGGGGAGCTTTTTGTCTCGGGTCCGTGAGAGAGACGGCAGACATGTCGGGAGGACTATGCTTGGACGGGAGCGATGAAACCGGAGTCGTCCTACTGGGGGATTTGGGGGTCATAAAGGATTTCTTCTCTGGAAAAAATCTGGGAGGGGACGTGGTGGCGGCGGCCGGCGTGTTGGTCCAGGGCTGGAAGGTGGCCGGAAAGCGGGTGGCCATACTGGGTGGTTTTACGGTGACCCTCGCGACGGTAAGTCGGGTCGGATCGCTGGCTGGCGGTGACTGGGACGTGCGGACACTCCCGTCTTGATGGTGGCTCTCGGGGCCGCGGTGTAGACCGTCAACGATTTGCTTTTCCAGCTCCGGCTTGGGGGTTAGGGTTAATCTATCCAAGTGGGAAGATGGGGTCGAGAATTCATTGGTCCTCCAAAAATGGTGGTAGATACCCTCGGGGTTCGACGGCGGCGGCGGCGACGATGTCTGGGTTTCTGGATTGCCCACGAGATTCGAGAAAGTTCTTGCCTGGTGGCCCGTGGGCGTGGGAGAGGGTTTTGGGGTCACAAGCGTGGGTTTAGTGGTGGCTGGAACCCAAGATTCGGGGGTCGTGGGCGAGGATGGAGAAGTTGGCTCGCTCGGCCCGGCTGACGTCGAGAAGGGATTCTGCGAGGGGGTTTCGGGACGGATTTGGGTCCGCGTGGGTTCGCCATAATCCCAGGTGCGGGTTGTGGTTGTTGCCCGACTCGGCAACAGCTCTACTGGGGTGTTCGACATGGCGGTGGATGCGTCGACATCTTCTTTTGGAGACGGAGTTGAGACGGGAGCTCGAGTTGGGAATTCAGAAACGGCGTCCGCGTTCTCTGCTTCTTTCCAAAGCGACGGGTCCGTCCGATCTTCCCCTAAATCGGTCACAGGTCCGTCTGTCTGTCGCCCCCCGGGCTGGCTTGTTCCCACGGACTTCCATCTTGGAGACCCTGGGAGATGACTTAAAAGTGGAAATTCTTCCTCAAAATCTCCCTCAGGGGTCGTAGACCTCGTCACAGACACGTCCAGGTCGTCGGCGGCCACGTCTGTGACGCCATCCGTCATTCCTTCCCCACCTGACATGGCGGCCGGAATCGTTCCTCGGATTCGAGCGTGGGATGAAGATATCGTGGCCGTTGTTGTCGTATAATCCGCCATCCTAGTCACCCCACCCGGGCCCCCCGTTTTCGGCGTAACGATTCCAGGCAAAAGCCTGGTTTCTGTGGTGGAGGCGACGCTGCCGTGTTGCTGGGTATTTGGTGGGCGCGGGCTGGGCGTGGATGCAGATGCCCCGGCGCCCGCCGTCGAGGTGGAAGGACGCAGTTTGTTGGGTCTCTTCCCGTTCTTCCTCCGTGGGGCTCCCTTGGACACCGGTTCGGTCCGTGTCGCTGTTACGGACCATCCCGGCACATTCACTGTGTGATCGACCCAAGAAGTTGGAGCCAGGGAACTGGAGACTGAGTCCGGGATCTTTGTCTCAGGCATGCTGGTGGGTGGAATATTAGAAGGTGAAGAAAAAGAAGAAAACAATGAAGAAGAAGAGAAAGACGAAGAAGACGATGATGATGAAGAAGTCGACAAATAAGAAGAAGGAGAAGAAGGAGAAGAAGGAGAAGGAGAAGGAGAAGAAGAAGAAGAAGAAGAAGAAGAAAAAGAAGAAGAAGAAGAAGGAGAAGGAGATGACGACGTCAAAGAAGATGATGATGATGAAGACGAAGACAAAAGAGAAGGAGAAGGAGGAGAAGAAAAAGACTCCATTGTGGCCAGAGTCGACTTCTGGCGATGGCGGACTTTGTTGGGGCGAAACCTTCGTCTTCCGCCGGGTCTCCTTCGAGAAGAGACCGTGGATAGCGGTGTCCACGGCACCGGGGCCTTTTGGCTTGGTGTCATGGTGGCCATGTGGACGGCCTCCTTTTCCATGGACTCCGTGGGTGGCATCCATGGCGAGACGCTGCCCGTGGGGTCGGGCAAGATGGTGGGCGTCATGTCCGGCTCTTGGCCATCAGGATGCCCGGAGGGTTTCTGGCGTCTCCGCGACTTCTCCTCTTTCCTCTTTTTATTCGGGCGGACACGTTGGGTGCTCGAAGCGGTTTTCCCAAGTTGGTCTCTGTCTGTGGGTCCTTGGACAGGCGACAGGGTCGGGACACGCGGACCTCCTTTCGCACGATCCTTAAATAATCCACGAGTACTGGACTCGGTACTCCACGCGGTGGGCGATGGAGGAACGAGGGCAGAGGTCTGACCCTCATCAGGTGCCGAATCGGTCTCGAGATCCGGGGACGCGTCGAGCCCCGTCTGGGGCTCGGCCAGAGACACGGTATACAGTGGCGGCTCATGTTTGTGCGTCGCCGGTTCCGGCCAGCGCTCTGTGCCGGCGTCTTCGTAGACCGTGTCCGGGGTAGGAGACGGCTCGCCAGACTCGGACCGCCATGATGTCGCTGGGACCCAGGTGGCGTCCACTTCGACGGGCGCGAGAGCCTCCGTCTTCTCCGCGGGCGCCATGTCGACCGCTTCTTCTCGCGCCCGTGAATCCGTGGCAAGGATGAGCCCGTCGTCGACGTGTTCGAGACCCACGCGGGTTGAGGAACCGGGACTCGGGATCTGGTCTCCGTCGCCAAACAGGGACGCATCGGCCGAGGATTCTTCGACCCACGTCGCCGTCGGCTCCGGAGTCACCGACGGGGGAGCCATGGCCGGCGACACGGCCGGCGATTCTCCGCTGACCGATGGAGGAGTCGTGGTGCTGGTTCCGACGGCCGGGGCCACGTCGGTGCCCTTGGCGAGATTCTTACCCCGGACACGGGCTAAAATATCCGCCCATCGCTCCGGGTTAATCGGCTTGTTGGCCATATTTACTCGACGCCGGGATTCGAACACGCGGCGACCTTCAGCCACGTTGCTCTCCGGCTCGTTCTCCGGCGGCTTCCAGAGCTTGAGCTTCCTCCTCCCTTTCTGCGTCTTCTTCTCCCCGCCGTGGACGGCGGTCCCGTCGTCTTGGGTCTTGATGAACACTTCTTGATCCTGGGGGTGCAGCGTCCTCCCGCCGGGGTGCTCCCTGTCCCCGATCCCTGATCCCTCGTCGGCCTCCGCTCTGGAAACGGCCTTCGCCGCGACGCCGCCCGGAGGACGTCGGCCTCTCTTGGAGGCTCTGGCGGCACCGGGATTTTTCTTACGGACGGCGATGGCGACGGTCAAGGTGTCGGATCCTTGCGGGTTGACGGCCACGCAGCGGTAGGCGCCGCTGTCGCCGGGCTGGAGTTTGGGGATGGACAGCGTCCCGTCGGGCAACATGGAGGCGTGAGATGTGTTCGCCGTCCCGTCGACGAGCCGTTGGTCGGGGAGAATCCAGCTGAGATGGGCTTCGGGGACGGCCATCGTGTGGCACGGCAACAAGACGGATTCTCCGGGGTTCTTGTCCATGGAGATGGTATACCCTCCATCCGGGATCGGACCGGCACGACCCATCACCAGGACCCGGTACGCCATCCGGTCCATCTCGTCGTCGACCCGAGCGACACAATGGTACACCCCGGAGTCGGACGGCTCCGTGTCGCGGATCATCAGCCCGCCGCTGCTCAGGATGGCGAATTTGCCATCTTGGTTCTCGGTAGGCGCTTGGAGGACGGAACCATCCGGAAGGATCCAGAAGATGGACGGCGTCTCGGACGCCTTCACGTCGCAAGGCAGCTGGCAAGGGTTCCCTTGCAAGACGGTCCGGGCCCTGGGCATGGCTTCCTGAGGTTCTTCGATCATCACCCAACTGGGATGTCGCGCTGCCGATCTTCGGTCTGGAGCGGAGATGGTCTGTGAGAACCGGGCTCGGTAAGACAGCAGGACTCTTTTCGCAGTGCTCCGCCGGCGGTCGAACTGGAGGTCGATGGATGGCTGCATGACCCAGTGTGGATGGGCGAGGATCTGGGCTCTGACGCCCGTATAATACAGCGCGTCGGAGTCGGCATCTTGGCGGTATTGGTAGCTCACGCCGCCGCCATCGGGGTCTCGTCCGAGCTGGGCTTCCCGGTGCAGCTCGACGGGGACTTCGCTGTAATAGGCGATGAGTTTCCATAGTTTTTCGTAATTTTCTCGGGTCATGGGACACTGCAAGTCCAAGGCGAGCGTGGCGTTGACGTCCAGCTCCTGCGGCTCCGTTTGGTTCAGGTGGACGTCGAACGAGCCCGTCGGCTTCTGGAGGTCGCACGCCAGGGCCACCGTGTTCCCGTGCTCGTCGGTCATATTCAGAGAGATGTTCCAGGGAGGAGCATGGCGGATGCCATCCAGGGCCGGCTCGGCCTCCTCTGGCTCCGGCGTCTCTTCGGCCTCCGGTGCTTGGATTCGGCTATGATTTTGCCTCAGAGGAGACGCGATGGATGGCTTCAGGCAGGCGACCTCCGTCAGTTTGTGAAGCTCTCGTTTCTGGAGCAGCCGGGGACTGGAGCACACGGGGCACAGCTGGCCGCCCTCGTACGCTTTGTCTTTCTTGCACTTGAGGACCCCTGAAGTTTCGAGAAAAGCAAAAACCCGTTAAGTTTGCGCCCCGAGGAAGAAGAGAACGGACGAGCCTTGGCTTTCTACTTAATCACCCCACATTTTCTTTATTTTATTTTATGTTTTTTGTGGCGCTGGGAATTGAACCCAGGGGCATTCTACCTCTGAGCGCCACCCCAGCCATGTTTTTTTATTCTTTATTTGGAAACAGGGTCTCACTGAGTGGCTGAGGGCCTCTTTTCTTTGGAAACAAGGTCTCACTGAGTGGCTGAGGGTCTCTTTTCTTTGGAAACAGGGGCTCACTAGGTGGCTGAGGGTCTCTTTTCTTTGGAAACAGGGTCTCACTAGGTGACTGAGGGTCTCTTTATTTGGAAACAGGGTCTCACTGAGTGGCTGAGGGCCTCTTTTCTTTGGAAACAGGGTCTCACTGAGTGGTTGACTGTCTCTTTTATTTGGAAACAGGGTCTCACTAGGTGGCTGAGGGTCTCTTTTCTTTGGAAACAGGGTCTCACTGAGTGGCTGAGGGTCTCTTTCCTTAGGAAACAGGGTCTCACTAGGTGACTTAGGGTCTCTTTTAATTGGAAACAGGGTCTCACTGAGTGGCTGAGGGTCTCTTTTATTTGGAAACAGGGTCTCACTGAGTGACTGAGGGCCTCTTTTCTTTGGAAACAGGGTCTCACTGAGTGGCTGAGAGTCTCTTTTATTTGGAAACAGGGTTTCACTGGGTGGCTGAGGGTCTCTTTCCTTAGGAAACAGGGTCTCACTGAGTGGCTGAGGGTCTCTTTTCTTTGGAAACAGGGTCTCGCTGAGTGGCTGAGGGTCTCTTTTCTTTGGAAACAGGGTCTCACTGAGTGGCTGAGGGTCTCTATTCTTTGGAAACCAGTTCTTACTGAGTGGCTGAGGGCCTCTTTTATTTGGAAACAGGGTCTCACTGAGTGACTGAGGGTCTCTTTTCTTTGGAAACCAGTTCTTACTGAGTGGCTGAGGGCCTCTTTTCTTTGGAAACAGAGTCTCACTAGGTGGCTGAGGGTCTCTTTTATTTGGAAACAGGGTCTCACTGAGTGACTGAGGGTCTCTTTTCTTTGAAAACAGGCAGGGTCTCACTAGGTGGCCGAGGGTCTCTTTTCTTTGGAAACAGGGTCTCCCTGAGTGGCTGAGGGTCTCTTTCTTTGGAAACAGGGTCTCACTAGGTGGCTGAGGGTCTCTTTTCTTTAGAAACAGGGTCTCCCTGAGTGGCTGAGGGTCTCTCGGGTCTCGGCCCTCACCTGGGGCCCGCGCGGCCCAGTCGAGGAACCAGCCCAGGTGGCAGTCGCAGGCCCAGGGGTTGGCGTGCAGGTAGAGGTTGTCGAGGACGGGCATGGCGCTCAGCAGGCCGCGGGGAAGGGCCCGGAGCCGGTTCTCGGCCAGGTAGAGATGGCGCAGGGTGGAGAGGCGGAAGTGTCCGAGCAGGGAGAAGGTGCAGAAGGTGTCGGGGTGCAGCTGGTGCAGCGCGTTGCCCTCGAGGTGCAGCAGCCGCAGCGCCGTCAGCCCGTCGAAGGCCCGCGGGTGGATCCACTCGATCCGGTTGTGGTCCAGGTGTAGACGCAGCAGGCTCCAGAGACCCTGCAGGGTCTCGTTCGTGACCACCCGCAGTTTGTTATAGCTGAATTTAAAAACCTGCCGGGGGAGGAGACAAGACAGCAAACAGAAAAAAAGAAAATTAAAAAAAAAAGGTGTTACTTGGGAGGCTGAGGATGGAGGATGGAAGGTTGGAGGCTCGGCCTCGGGGACTGAGGCAAGAGACCCTCAGCCACCAAGTGAGACTCTGTTTTCAAATTACAAAAAGAAAAAGAGAAAGAAAAGACTGGGCATGGTGGCGCACGCTTGTCATATCCCAGGACTGACTGGGGAGGCTGAGGCAGGAGGCTGGCTGGTTGGAGGCCAGCCTCAGCTACTTAGCAAAGAGACCCTCAGCCACTCAGTGAGACCCTGTTTCCAAATAAAGAAAAAAAATAGAGCTGGGGGTGGAGCTCGGAGGTAGAGTGACCCTGGGTTCAATCCCCAGTGCCTCAAAATATTAAAAGTAAATAAATAAAAATGAATAAATGAATAAATGAACGAATGAATAAGTAGCTAAATATATAAATAAGTAAGTAAATAAATAAATACATACATAAATACATAAATAAATAAAAAAACAAACAAATAAATAAATGCACACATCAATAAATAATAGGACTGGGGGATGTATCTGACTTGCGTTTTATTTATTTATTTTTTTTGCGGTACTGGGGATTGAACCCAGGGGCGTTCTACCTCCGAGCTCCACCCCCGGCCCTATTTTTTATTCTTTATTTGGAAACAAGGTCTCAGTAGGTGGCTGAGGGTCTCTTTTGCTAAGTAGCTGAGGCTGGCTGTGAACCCGCCGGCCTCCTGTCTCAGCCTCCCAAGTATTGGGGTGACAAGGGTGTTCCATCACACCTGGCTCTATTTTTTACTTGGAAACAGGGTCTCACTAGGTGGCTGAGGGTCTCTTTGCTAAGTGCTTGAGGGTCTCACTAGGTGGCTGAGGGTCTCTTTTGCTAAGTAGCTGAGGGTCTCGCTAGGTGGCTGAGGGTCTCTTTTGCTAAGTGGCTGAGGCTGGCCTCCATGGACTGGGTCTCGGCGGGTTTTACCTGCAGGGAGCCCAGGTCGCGCAGGGCCCCGTCGGGGAGGCTCGAAATCTCGTTTCCGTGCATCAGAAGCAGCTCCAGCCGGCTCAGACCCGAGAAGGACGCCGCCGACACCGCCTGGATGCTGTTGAAACTACGGGCATAATGTTTTTTAAAAAAAGAGCAATAATTAGAAAGAGGAATCATCAAAAAGAGGAATAATTACAAAGAGGAATAATAAAAAGGAGGAATAATTAAATAGAGGAATAATAGAAAAGAGGAATAATAAAAAGGAGGAATAATTAAAAAGAGGAATAATAGAAAAGAGGAATAATTAAAAAGAGGAGTAATAAAAGACGAATAATCACAAAGAGGAATAATAGAAAATAGGAATAATAGAAAATAGGAATAATAAAAAAGAAATAATTAATAAGAGAAATAATTAAAAAAAGGAATAATTAAAAAGAGGAATAATTAAAAAGAGGAACAATTAGAAAGAGGAATAATTAAAAAGAGGAATAATAAAAAAGAAATAATTAAAAAGAGGAATAATAGAAAAGAGGAATAATAGACAAGAGGAATAATTACAAAGAGGAGTAATAAAAGATGAATAATCACAAAGAGGGATAATAGAAAATAGGAATAATTAAAAAGAGGAATAATTACAAAGAGGAATAATTACAAAGAGGCAAAATTACAAGGAGGAATAATTAAAAAGAGAAATAATTTAAAAAGAGGAATAATAGAAAATAGGAATAATTAAAAAGAGGAATAATAAAACAGAAATAATTAATAAGAGAAATAATTAAAAAGAGGAATAATAAAACAGAAATAATTAATAAGAGAAATAATTAAAAAGAGGAATAATTAAAAAGAGGAATAATTAAAAAGAGGAATAATTAAAAAGAGGAATAATAGAAAATAGGAATAAT
>PVJS01057980.1:0-11904 GCA_004027185.1 Glis glis
CGCAAAAAAAAAAAAAAAAAAAGAAAAAAGAGATCCAAGACACCATCTAGTTGCACCAAACCACTAAGTCACTAGAACTTAGAATTTATAATCCAACATTTTAAAGAAGCTGGATATCAAGAAAAAGTCTGAGAATAGACTCTATAGACTCATGAGGTTGAACTGAATTGCACCTGAGTTTGAATGTCTAGTAACATGGCTCAATAAATAACTTTGATCATGACCATCCATATTAACCTTACTACTTCTTAGGATCTAGAATGGAAGTTGAAAATGATGGGGACTCTAGAGTGACTTTAACTTTTCCCAATATCTAAATTGGGAAAAACTTCATAAAAGTGGTTACTTATAGTTCAGAGATCACCTAAATCCTTTCCTATTATCATTTCACTTTCCATCATTTTAAGTGACCCCCCTCAAACAAAACAAAACAGGCTTTTCTCCCAGGGTCCACCCAGTCTCAGACTGCTTCATTTTTCAATGTTTTTTTTTTCTCCTGAAATTTCAACAATCACCCTCTCTGTTCTTTCACATCCCTAAAAACTAAAGTCCCATTTAGTATCTTTATAATTCTCTAATTGTATCCAAAAGAAGAAAATGGAAAGTAGATACCTTCAGGTGTGTGTGTGTGTGTGTGTGTGTGTGTGTGTGTGTGTGTGTGTGTTTCCTTTGGTCTAATAAGTTGACAGACTTAGATGGTTTAGTACAAGTGTATATATAGATATAGCAAGTTTTATGCTAAAGATCCATTACTTCCATATAGGCACAGGCAGCATTTTTATAAATTTAATAACATTTTCTATTAACAGCTATTACTGAAATTTTGGCCTCATTAAAATGACTGTTATTTTGGAAATAATTTGCAAATAAAATATTAAAAGTGGCATTCAATTCACTAAATCATAGCACCTTAGTGTTGTAAAGGACTATACAGGTCATTGAATTCAATACCATCCTTTTCACCAAGGAAAAAATAAGGATAAGGATAAGAGATATAAATGATCTGTGGATGGTTACTTAACAATGACCTGACATCTCTCAATAGCTTGTTCAGTATTTTTTCCAGTGGTTTAGATATTCTAGTTTCTGCCTAGTCATGTACAAATAGAAATGTCTTACTTCTGTGAAGGAATACTTAACATTTTAAAACATTTCAATATAATAATTTTTAATTATTACATTCTTCTAGGACATACACATTCCATGGGCATCTTTTTAGGCATAGTTGGTGTAAGTAGTGAACTTAGTTTAGAAAGGTAGTGTTGGGTACTTGCACATCAATAAAAACGAACTATTTCTTTCACCCAGCATGTAAAACGGGTGTTAAGTTGACCCTGCAAAACTTCTGTAGTTTCAGCAAATGAAGGGTTTCTTTTTCTACTCTCTGCCTACTTGAATTTCAAACGACTCCTTGAAGCATCTGTTTTCACTAAATTTGACAGCCAGGAAGGAAGGTTCACAATTTCAGCAGCTGTTATTTGTTTTTTTCCTTTACGGAGATGAGCAGCAAGACCACAGCGTCTAGAGATTTGTTTGATTACTCAGCAGGACAGTAGGAGCTAAAGCAGAACGATGATAGAAAGCGTAAGAAGAGAGAGAGGAAGGCATGATACAAGCAAACATCAAAAAAGCATGGTTTGATAAGCAGGATCCAAAAATAAAGATTACACTAATGACAGGCTGACCAGAGCGAAGATTACTGATGCAAAACAGCTGAAGTCAAGGACTGATTCAAATGTGTATGTTATAGAAGCTGAGTCACAGGCATCATTTTTTTTTCCAAAGTAGATTTCAATATTATTGAACAGGAGGTGAGGTTGAGAAACATTAGTGAATAAGTCATAATGTCCTCTTTTTTGAACAAATGTTAATAGGGTGCAAAGTAAAAAAAAAGCCATTGTTTCAAATAGCTTCAGGAGAGTGTATTTGCTACTTGGCTTAACAGGAAATGAAGCATACAGGTTTGAAACGAGGGTATGAAGAACCAATGCAGAGGAAGAGAGTACTTACAGAGGGGAGCGAGCGGAATAGAAGGCTTAAGGAAAGATTGAGAGAAAAACAGGGTGTCAAACTCAACATCAGAAAAATGAAAGCAAATGAGTACACTAGAAAAAAATGTGCCCAAAGCCCATCAGCCTTACCACAGGAAACCTTGTACATAATACTAAGTCAAATATTAGAACTAATGGCCTATTCCTTAGGAGCAGGGAGCCCGGAGGGCGCATCATTAACTGTGTTTCTGTGCAGCAACTGATGTCATGAGAGGGATAAGCAGTATATCTCTGTGCAAATGAGAAGTTCAAGATGGATGGGGAAGACGGGCCCAGTAATCAACATGGAAATGTTATGAGAAAAATGTTGTCTCCTGCAGATGTAACAGGAAATGTAGAGAAACATTGTGTGAACAGTATTATTAAAAAGTTATATTTTATAGAGAGAATCTTATTTCACAAAGCAACCGATGGTTGTTTGCAATTTCAGAGACAGAGAATGAATGTTGAACCAGACTTTAGAGAATGAAAAAGTGTCTGTCTTAGTCTCTGGCTACTCTAACAGAACACCATAGATTGGGCAGATTATAAACAGTCATTAATTTCTGATAGTTCTGAAGGGTGGTGAAGTCCAAGATCAAAGCACCAACAGATTCAGTGTCTCATAAAGGACCCACTTCCCGGTTCATAGATGGTTTTCTTTTTGCTATGTCTTCACATAGCAGAAGGAGCAAGGTCATGTTCTGGAGTCTCTTGTATAATATGTCTTAATTATCCCAGTTGACCCATATCTACACTGGGTATTTATTTATTTATTTTTATTTATTATTTATTTTTGTGGTGCTGGGGATTGAACCCAGGAGCATTCTACCTCTGAGCTGCACCCCCAGCCCTATTTTTTTTTCTAATTTTGATAAAGTGTCTCACTAAGTTGCTGAGCTCCTTGCTAAGTTTCTGAGGCTGTTTTTGAACCTGAGATCCTCCTGTCTCAGGATCCCAAGTACTTGGGATTATAGATTTGCACTACCATGCCTGAGTGGGGCTTAGTTTTCAACCTATAAATTTTGGGGAATGGCGTAAGTTTTCAGCCCATGGCATTCCACCCTATCTCCCATAAATCCACATCTTTCTCATACGTAAAATATATTCATTGCTTCCTATAGTCCCAGTATCAACTCAAAAGTCTAAAGTCCATCATCTCCTCTAAATGTCATCTAAATCACATGTGTGAGACTCAAAATATGATTCATCCTGAAGTAAATGTTCCTCCGGCTACAAACTTGTGAAACCAAAGATGTTGGATGCTTTCAAAACACAGTGGTGAGACAGGTATGGAAAAAAAGACAGCCATTCCAAAAGGGAGAAATAAGAAAGATGAAAGGAATGACAGACCTCAAGAAAATCCAAAACCTAATGGGGCAAATTCCATTAGAACTTGGTGTTTGAGAATGATCCTCTTTCTCTGAAAGCTCTGCCTTCCAGACTCACTGAGGTTGGATTGTTGCCTGTCAGGTTCAGCGTGGACAGATCCACAGCAGCTCTCCACCTGTGCCCAATGGCTTTCCCAGGCTGAGTCCCATGCCTACAGTATTCCTGGGCTAAGTCCGGATCCCACATCTTGTCAGTTATCCCCATCTTTTGAAAGCTAGGTGGAGGCAGCCATACTCCCCAAACACAGGCCAACTCTGTAACCCTCTGTGGGGGCCCCACCTGGATGGTGAGGGCATCCTAGCCCACTGGAACTAGATAGGTGGTTCCAGCTTTTGAAACCAATGTATCCCGTGGGTACACACACTCTGGGCTTGAGCTGGGAGTGGCAGCCCTGATGATCTCTGAGTGGCCTTTGTGGGGGGAGGTCATCCTTCCATTGTTCTGAGTAATAGCTGTTGAATTCTGTGGACATGGCTGGTTAGACTCCTCATCAAACAGACACTAGGTCACAAGCTTTTAGTGTCCTCTTTCCAAAGGTTTTTCTTATTCTTTTCAATAGAGATAGGCTAGGAATTCCCCAAATCTTTAAATTCTGGTCGCTTTACACTTGACAGTTCTATCTTTAAGTCATTTTTTTTCTTCTTACATTTTATTATGAGCAGTCAGGAGGAGCCAGGTGATTCCTTTAGTATTTTACTTGCAGATTTCCTTAGCCAGTTATCGAGTGTTATCACTCACAAGTTGAACCTTCCACAATACACTAGAACACACAATTCAGTCAAGTTCTTTGCTTCTTTATAATAAGAATAACTTTTCCTTTGGTGTACAAACCCATGATTTTTATTTCCATCTGAGTTCTCATCAGAATGCCCTCTATTATTCATACGCCCCCTAATATTCTGTTAAAGATTACTTACATATTCTATAAGAAGAACGAGACTTTTACTCAGCATGGTGGTGCACACCTATACTCCCAGGTACTTTGGAGGCTGAGACAGTAGGATCACAGGTTCAAGGCCAGTCTCAGTAACTTAGCAAGACCTGTTTTTTTTTTTAAAAAAAAGGGGAAGCAAGGATATTGCTTAGATCTAGAGTGCCACTGGGTTCAACCCCTATACCAAAAAAAAAAAAAAAAAGAGAGACTTTCTCTACTGTTCCTCTGTTTTCTTTTCAGGCCCTCAGCAGAATCACCTTTAGTATCCTGTTCATAGAAATCTGGGATTCTTTAAAATTCTATTTTATTTTAGCATAAACCTCAAAAATCACCCAGGCTCTACCCATTACCCAGTTTTAAAGTCACTTCTATATTTTCAGGTATTTCATATAGCAGCATCCCCACTTCTTTGTACCAATTTCAGTCTTAGTCTGTTCTGGCTGCTAAAAAAGAATTCCACAGATTGGGTAGCTTAAAAATAGTAGATTATTTTTTTCTCACAGTTCTAGAGTCTGGGGACTCCAACAAGAAGGGCCTGGCAGATTCGTTTTCTGGTGAGGACCCACTTCCGGGTTCACTGACCACTGCCTTTCACTTCATCTTTCTGCATGTAAGTCATGTCTTCACAGGGCTAAAGGATCAATGAAGCTCCCTGGAGTCTCTTTTATAAAAATATAATACCAATTCTTGTCACTTCCCAAAGGTATCACCTACAAATATCACGTTGGGCATTATGTTTTAACATATACATTTGGGTGGGGGCATAAACATTCAGTCTATAATGGTATCGATTTCTGATCTGTTAATGTGAAGATACTGAGACAAAGCATGTTCTGCATGAATTTTCTCAGTAGAAAATTAATTTTAGCTAGCTGGATTGTTTTCAGTAATCTTTCTTTTCAAACTTTGAAATGAAGTATTTTCTTTAGAAGGAGATATCTTTATTCTTCAGTTTGAGTCACAATGACCCTAAATTATTTATACTTTGGAGAACAAAGGGGTGCTCAGTGCCATGTATGGGAACTTGTAGAAATTTGCTACTGTTATTTATTTAAGAGGTTTTGAACAGAGAATTCCTGAGAAAGTTTTGAAACTGAGTTTCTGCTAACAAGAATAGTGCTGTGCATATTTTAAGGGGAAGGAAACACAACCTGTGTTTTACCAGTTTTTGACATTTGCTTGACATAATTCAATTTATCAGTAAATTAGACTGATAAACCAGGAGAAATATTGGTCTTTCCTACTCACATTCATATTATTTTGATTAAAAATAACTTATTCAAAGTCATTTTGATTTTATAGGAAAACAAATAAAATAGAATCAGTTTTTGTGATTAGTAAAATATTAGAAAAGTCTGATATTGGCAAAATAAATTAGTAAACCAAAAGCTTAATAGGATTGATGTTGTATAGTCAGGTATATTTCAATTCAGATAGATGTTTTAAAATGGAATAATGGACTTGGGGTTAGTAATAAAACACGTCAAAATTCATGAAGGAGTATTTGGTACATATAGGAATCTTGAAGTTAAGTTTTGGAAATGAAATATTCCACAATGTTGCAGATATAATTTTTTATGAATTGTGCAAAATGTTAAAAGGAAAGAGCGTCTGGCAGGAAAGAGAAATTCAATGAGCTAATAATCATTTCAAAATGATTCCTATAAAGCTCTACGAAGTACTATTTACAAATTTGTATTTTGATTTTTTTTTGGTACCGGGTATTGAACCCAGGGGCATTCTACATCTGAGTTACACCCCCAGCCCTATTTTTTATTCTTTATTTTGAAACAGGGTCTTGCTAAGTTGTGGAGGGCCTCACTAAGTAGCTGAGGCTGGCCGTGAACCCGGATCCTCTGGTCTCGGCCTCCCAAGTACTGGGATTACAAGTGTGCGCCACCACGCCCAGTGTATTTTGACTCTTAGATGAGCTAATAAGGCCATATTGCCATTCCATTTTTTAAAATTGCCATCTTTTATTTTAGACCAAAAAATGCAGATTTTTTTCCTTGAAAAACAAAATATTGATATATGAATATGTTATGAATAGGAATAGTCAAGTGCATTTTAAGAGTTCTATATATATTAATAATTTTTTAATATTCCTAGGCCAAGGACATTGACTTAGTTTTCCAGTTTATTATTATTCTAATTATTTATATTCTTTATGTCAGTTCAAGGCAGGGTTCTCCTATGAGTTGATAGGACATGTGTAGTCATCCTTCATATTTCTGTGACCACAAGATCTGATCATTTTATTTTGCTTCTTCTTAAATGACTTTTAACTCTTTTTGATCTCTATTCTCATTATCCTATTTCAACTCTTTTTTTTTTTTTTGTGGTACCGGGATTGAACCCAGGGGTGTTCTATCTCCGAGCTACAACCCTGGCCCTATTTTTATACATTATTTTGAAACCGGGTCTCACAAAGTTGCGGAGGGCCTCACTAATTAGCTGAGGCTGGCCGTGAACCCAGATCCTCCGGTCTCAGCCTCCCAAGTACTGGGATTACAATCGTGTGCCACCATGCCCGGCCCTATTTCAACTCTTTTTGTTTGTTTGTTTTAGGTCTATCGAACATCTTTTAAATAAATTTTCCTGCAATTTGAATGGTGAATTTTGATGGTAAGATTATATATAGATGGCTCTTTTTTTGTCACGTTTTATTTTTACTTTGTTCTATACTGATCTTGAATTAGTTTTGTGT
Organism: Glis glis; assembly: GCA_004027185.1. Taxonomy (NCBI): domain Eukaryota; kingdom Metazoa; phylum Chordata; class Mammalia; order Rodentia; family Gliridae; genus Glis; species Glis glis. Next base: position 7,064 of record PVJS01057980.1, read on the forward strand.
TAAAGGAATAAAATTACATTTTAAAACTCTGATCACCTATCTGGATCTGAAATATTGGAATCACTATTGAGTCAGTCACATTAACTCAAAATTCACTGGTTAAACCTTTAATATTGTATTAATAATATGAGTTTTGTGTATAATATAATAACAAATATCCTTGAAAGATCAGTGGCTTCTAGAGACAGTGTTTATGTATGCTCATAAAAAGACTTTTCTTTAACAGGTGAGGTGTTGTATACTATAGTATGTAAAATGATAGCATACAGTAGAGTCTTCATAAATCTCCATCAATTAAATAAAACATACTCCTGCATGAGGCATACCCTACACTCCTCATTATTGTTTTCTCAATTTCAGTTTTCTTCATTAATTGACTTAGCATTCCAGAATAATTTGATCTTATTGACATATAACTATTCTGATGTGTTCTCTATCAGAGAATCATAGAAAACTGTGTGCTGATTCCACAGATCTTCTTGGTCAAAGTGAATTACATGGTATCTTTGCTTGGGCTGCTATGACAAAACACCATTAACTGCTTAACAACTTCTATTTCTCACAGTTCTGGAGGCTGAGAAATCCAACATTAAGGCTATGGCAAATTCAATGTCTGGAGGGCCTGCGTCCTGGTTCACAGATGGCCATGTTTTCACTGTGAGCTCATATGGCAGAGAAGAAGTCAACCCTCTACAGACATTTATAAAGACAGTCGGCATACCAGTGAATGCATGACTAGATTCCAAAGATATGAAGTTTGAAATTTGTGTAATATCAGAAAATTATTATGAACTTAAAGAAGTGATAAATTTCTCCTACATTTCAACTTGATTTAAATGAAATCCTGCTGTGACTACTACTTACTACTGTACTCTTAAATGTTCACTGATATGTTTGTATGTAATATATTTTATAATCACATGTTCTTTATAGGTCTCACACAAATGGAAATAGTTAATAATATAGGAATATATCCTATCCATAATGGGAACGAGAATAAAAAAATAAATATTCATAAAAATAGCAGATAATTCTAGAATCTCTCTCTATCCAAAACTGTTTATTTGCCCCAACCACAGATACACATATGCACAACCCCCCATATCATCTCATATACATATCACAGAATACCATAAATATTCAGCAATAAAAGTCTTCTAGGTATCACATATGGTGTAATTAACATTGAAATATTTTTTTCATTTAATATGTTTGTCCACGTAGAATTCTTTTATGTCTCTCCTATAGATTTAAATTATAAGGAAATTTATTATTAACTTCATATTTTATTTTTGGAAGGTCAGTGTATTTATCACTCTCAGTCATAAAATATTTGTGCTAGAAAAAATCTTTTGTTTACATGTTGAAAATCAGAAGCTAAACTGAAGTTAAGTAATACAATGTAAGTGATCTCTTTTAAAGATAAGCTATAGCTAAATCAAAATTCTTAAAATCTATCTATAATAATTTTATTCTTAGAATATACTTAGAATTGCCTATGTAATAAATTATTATATTTGCAATGATTGATTAATTTTTATTATTGATTTAGAATGTGAAGTAAGGAAAGTTTTTGTCCCCTACTCAAAGTTTGGGCTATTGAAATATCCAAAATAGGAATAATGAAATTATATATAGTTATTTGAAAAATCATTTAAAGTTACTGTATTAAGCTTTTAGAAGTATTATAGCTTAAAACATGCAAACTAATGTGCTTTTTTTCTTCATCTCTTTCTAATTTATTGTATACTAAAATAGCCACAGAAGCATATTCATGTTTTAGTGTTTCTATAATGCATTTTTGTTTTGTTTTCTTTACATTTTACTCATTTCTGTCTTTATGTTTAAAATGCATTTCTTATGAACAACATATAGTTGGGTTTTATTTTCTATCATACTGTCTTTTAAGTAGTGGTTTAGGTCATTTATATTTAATGAAACTATTGACATACTGGATGGTTTTCTATTCCTCAAATCCATTCTTTATTCCTTTGTTTATTCTTTTCTGAAGAGTGAACTGACGATTTATTTTATCACTTTTATTATCTTTTCACTATGTCTGTCTAAGAGCTTCTCTAGAGATTACAAAATGCATTTCAACTCATAAGAGTTTAACTTCAAAAACTATTGACTAATTTACAAACAAGAGAATGTTAAAAAAATGTGAATGTGTCCATTTACTCAAGTGTTGTCATAGTTTATGCTCCTACATATTCAATGAACTCATATATGCTGTTATTATATGTTTATTTCTCTTACTTTAGTCAGTAGTCTTTAAAATAGTTTAAATAAAATAATATCTAGTACCTCATAAAATGTTGGGTATCCAGGGTGTAATGTCATCCTTTGAATGTTTGTGTCTCCTCCAAAACAATTCATATTGAAACTTAACTTCCAATGCAACTGTGTTAAGAAATGGGGCCTTTAGACTGTAAGACCATTTTAGTTAATTAAATCATGGGATCACTGTCCTCATCAATTGTATTATAAAAAGTGGAGAGAAAAGTGTTCGTCTCTTTTGTGCTTTTGTCCTTCCTACCATGTGAGGACACAGCATTTGATGAGAGGATGTAGCAACATGGTGCCTCCTTTGAAGCAGTGAACAGCCCTCACCAGACACTGAACCTGCCAGCACCTTGAACTTGGACTTTCCAGAGTCCAGAAAAATAAGAAATAATTTTCTATTCTTTCTTAAAAAATTATTGTTGCATTATAATCATACAACATAATGAAGTTCAGAGTGATAAAGAGATGCCTGCACACAGCACTTGGTGAGCTTCCCCTGGCTCCCACCCCACTCCCTGCCCTTCCCGTTACACGATATTGAGATTAGCATTGATAATTTTGTATATGTACATCATGTCAATTGATGTGTTTCCTTCATCAAATCCTCCCCCCACCCACTTTCCTCTCCTAGACCCCCTCCATCACTCAACTGAGGTTTCTCCTCCTTTGTCTGGAGTCCCTTTTGTATCCCAGTAAATTAACCAGTTTGAGTATTTTTTATTTTAACACAAATGTAATACAGCACAATCCATTTGAGCTAAAATAGAATATCGTGTTATCTGTATGCCCAGTGTAACTGACAGGTTCCTTCAAAGCAGAAGTAAGAGGCAGAACAAGAAAAAGTAATGTGATCTAGGAAGATATAACCCACTATTGCTGGTTCGTGAAAACCATGTACCAAAGAGCACAGGCAGGCAGCCGCTAGCAGCTAGAAAAGACAAGGGATTGGATTCTTCTCCCGAGCCTTCAAAGAAGAACAAAGCTCTGCCTGCCAGCATATTGATTTACACCCAGTGAGATCAGTGTTGAACTTAGAATCTACTGATATGTAAAGTAAACTGGGCACGGTGACATCTGCCTATATTCCCAGCTAATTGAGAGGTTGAGGCAGGAAGGTCTCTTAAGAAAGGTCAGTGTGGGCAGCATAACAAGACCCTAATCTCAAGAAAAAAAGGCAGAAACATAAGGTAAGATATTTATGCTAATTTTGAATTACTGTTTGAACTAATTTCTTATAGTAAGAAAAGAAAACCTATACAAACAAATATAATAGAATAAACTTTAATAATGTTTATAGTTACAAAACTATTCTTTCTGATTCTGTTTTTTATTTATTTGGTTTTAGTGTCCAGTAAGGGCCTTAAGTGCCTCAGAGGGACTTTTTCTAGTCCTTTTTCTCTGTTCACAGTTCTTAAGTTCTGTGCACTTATTTCTCAAGGGGCTTTTTCTAAGCAATGCTTCCCATACTGCTCAGTGACAGCTTGGAAAGCTTCAGATAGATAAACTTAAGTCTTTAGCCCTGATCTTAGCCTCTATTTCAATTGTCTAGCTCTGCCCAGGCTCTTCTGTAAGAAAGCATGGTAATAACCTACATGGTAAAAACCTATGGGAGAAGAGATGGAAGGTTGGCATAGACTAGGTTCCTAGCTGATGTCCTTTGTAATTTTAAAACACTGTACTTGGCCTTTCAAAATTCTCATTTCCTCTTGCCATTATCAGTAGAAAATTTCCCTTCTTCCCACTGTCCCACTATGAAGGTGATTTTAGATCATTTTGGTCTCATTTGTCTCAATTCTCTAAATATAAGTTTCTATGTTATCTCACTTGCTTTCACTGTTGGGTTGGCACTCTTAACTTTCTATAACTTAAGCTAAAAGTAAAGTCTAATATGTGTCTTCAAAAACTACCTATACACTGTCCTTATTTTCTCTTCTCATTGTAAAAATTTATGGGGTTGTTGAATAAATCTTATAATGAGATGATTGCATATTTTGTTGATCTAGTATTTCTTCTTATATTTTATTTTATCTTATTCTATTTATTTTGTTACTGGTGATTGAACCCAGGGGCATTTTACCTCTGAGCTACATCAAAGCCCTTTTTATTTTTTATTTTGAAACAGGGTCTTGCTAAATTGCTGAGAGTCTCACTGTGCTGCTGAGGCTGTCATCAAACCTGTGATTCTCCTGTCTCAACCTCCCAAGTGCTGGAATTGCAGGTGTATGCCACCATGCCTGTCTTCTTCTTATATTTTAAAATAATGTTGAAAAAGTTGCCGCATAATAAATGTGTTGAAATGAATAAACTTATAATTTAATCAGTAATCAATATATAAAGTTCTCTGAATCAATTAGTTATAATAAATACTATTGTCAAAACAGTAAGTAAGGACCTAAATGATTCAATTTAGAAGATTAAGTGTTCTTACCCTGGATTTTTTCCAAAATTTTCCTATTTTGGTAGAAGATCCATCAATGCATACCTTACTTAATTGCTGATTCATAATGATTTTTTTCTCACCCAATCTTTTTTTTTTTTTTTTTTTTTTTTTTTTG